>JARBEQ010254351.1:2500-10915 GCA_030265355.1 Tritonia tetraquetra
TACATACATAAAAACACACACACACACACACACACACACATATATATATATATAGATAGATATAAGTTGATGGGTAGATGGGCTGATGGAAAGTTGACAGGTAGATAGTAGATGAATATATGAATAGATAGATAGTTGAAGGACATATGGCAAGATAGATATCTAGTTGTTTATAGTTTCTATAGATTATAAATATATATATTATGGATAGATAGATTGCTTGATATAGATGTAGATAGATGATAGATAGACAGACAGATAGACCTGTAGATTAATAGATAGATCGATAAATAGATAGACCTCTACATAGATAAATAGCTCAGATAGAGAGAGAGATGGATTGAGACTCACCTTTGTCACCAGGTTTGTAAATACCCTTGTCAGATTGAATAAATAGGGACATCCTCTTGCTCTTGAACCGCAGTGAGTGCATGCATGTGAAGTACAGACCTCCAGTGGATTTAATCACAAGGGTGTAATAGGAATTCACCATTTCTTTGGGAAGCTGAGGAATAAATAAAAATATAGTATTGAGAAGTATGTCGTAAAATTACTTTCTGGTCGTAAAATGACGTGTTTTTGTGTCTTTAAAATAATATATTTTTCTTTTCTTTTCTATATTTCTTATTCTTTCTTTCTTTCTTAGATTCTTATTCTATTTCTATATTTGGATTCTATTTATTTATCTATCTGTTTACTATTCATTTCTAGTCTTATTCATCATTCATTTATTTTATTTATTTCATTTTTAAATCATTATTTTATTAAATTATATTTTTCGAAATTGTATTTATCTTTTTTAAAAAAGAAAAAAAAGACTTCTATTCGAAATACGACTCGCAATTGTTGAAAAAGTTGATCATGACAATTAAACCCTTTCATAGTGGGATTCAGTTCCAACCATATGGATATTTTGGTGGGTCAAACGTTTCGAAGGGATCAATCTGTGGTAATCTCATTAAAACAGCCACTGGACTAGTCATAGCTTTCATAAACATTAATTAGCAATTCATAAGCTAATGATACTTGTTTGCCAATGTCAGATTTTATAACAACATTAAGTGTGTGACTATACTCCTTATATCCTGTAGTATTTCAAGTGTTAAGAATTCAAAGCAAGCAGGAGATCAACCCAAAATGAGTTCGGCCAAATAAAAAAAGGAGTAGTAGACAGTGCCGTATCAACCCATGTGTAGAAAGGTCAACAAAAATGTAAGAAATTCTAAAAACGACAAAACAGGGACGCAGAATGTTTAGGATATAACCCTTCATCAGCTAACAAACAACACACACGGACAACAAACATGCAGCACGGCGATCATTGGGCATAATTAAATACGCTGGAGCTCATTATTTGTTACTACAATGGAATACGAGCGAGATAGGTGACACAGAATAATTACTGATGATAACAATGATGACAGAATAATGACTGATGATAATGAATTTGCATGGAAGAGAGTACTGAAAATTGATAATGAAAACAACTCTTACTTGAATTACAATGCGACCTTGACCTCCTGAAAAGACACAAAAACAGATTCACATTAATTTCATATTTTCCATTTTGACAATTCTTTGCTATGGCAATACTTGTTGTCGGGTTTCTATGAATATATCGCACCAAAGACAGGAAAGAAGGTATACTCTTGGTTTTCTTCTTTGTAATGCACTACCACTGCCCAGAGTGGTCGAACTTCCCAGTTTTTATCAATAGCTGAGGGGGTACCCACAAGGGCTACAGTAACTTTATTGGCCTGCCTTCGATTGATACTGCTCATTGTATTGCTCATGATGGGCACAGTGGGTTGATCACCTGCTTGTCTGAAATCCTTGGATCCAAAGCGCTTCCGGCTCTCTGGTCAGTCGTGGTCGGTGGTCGGGCTGCCTTTATTTATGGCAGGTATCTGTGTGCCTTTCATGGCTGAAAACATGGCTGGCCCCAACACTGCTTTGCGGTATTAATGGGGTTCGATCAAACAGTGTTCTACCATTCGATTATCCAGTTACGTATACTATCAATAACAAGAAATGTCTGTACTTTTCTTTCTTATCCAATTCCCTTTTACCATTACAGTGTAGGGCCAGCACTATGAGGATCAAGATATTAAGCCAAGCAGGTGATCAACCCACTGTGAAAATGTATATTCTATAATAGGAAAACAGAACTTTTAAACGCCCGCTTATGTTATTTCATGCCGTAGTGCCGGGACAATCCATTCACATGTTTGATCACAGAGAAGTTACAGCAACGAACCCCCGATTCAGGGATGTCTGCCCAAAGGCCGTAACCCTGTTTTCCCCAACCTTACAGGAAGTAAAAAATTAGGTGTAAGTCATGAAATGAAATAGTTTTATAAAAGATGTCAACGCGATTGTTATATGAAAATACAGGCTGTTTGTTCACAGTGGTAGAACCTCCCAGTTTATATCAATTGCTGAGGGGTACCCACAAGGGCTACAGTAATTTTTGTTATTGGCCGGTGGTACACAGAGTAAGGAGAAAGGACAAAGGAGGGACACACAAAAAGGTGGCACGAAAATTGGGCTTTTTATTTCCAAGAAGCAGGCACACGGAGAGTTTGGACAAAGGGCGAAATTCCTTCCTGTCTCGATGCCGCAATCTGAATTCTTTTTTTTATTTTTATTTATTTATTTGCAAAACCGCATAACATTTCAAGAAAATGGAATTATATTATGAAGGTATTCTGAATTCTTCGCACCTTTCGCTTGTCTTCTTTCTCTGTGTGACACCGGCCTAAGTCCCCTTACCTTTTCGGAAGTTGCCCGTTCCCTGAGCAATGATATCATTTCCCTTTTTCACATAGGCGATGAGTTTACACCAAACGCTCGTCTTGCGGATGTTGATGCCAATACGTAGACGCATGTTGGGTCGAATCGTGGAGGGAGCTATTATCACATAATTGCTGAGGAGACATTAGAGGGAAAGGAAAAAAAGGTATAGAGTTTGAAGTTTTACGCCCGTTTTTCAACATAAAAAGATCACATCAAAGGCTGTTCAATATACATCGAGAAGATTCCAACGTATATCTCCAGGTAAGAGCCATGGAAACTGTAGAATGCAGAAGGTCCACCATGGAAACGTGGAAACTGTAGAATGTAGAAGGTCCATAGAAAGATCATCTTGTACAAGGCGGGGCTCGACCTCGGACCTCCGCATACCACGGTGCTAGGGGCGGCGAGAGTAATCTGTTTACGCTGTGAAGTATTTTGGCCGTGTTGCAACCCATTTTCAACCAATGACTATTTAGATTGTAGGGTTCAAGGACACAGAACAAGTGACACTGTAGGTGGAATGAAACAATGATGTCAACAAAGTAGGTCCAATTTAGCCAATCCACCCTTTTTGGGACTATTTTTACCACAATACGGAAGCTTCGCACATGACCAATCTACTCGCTTTCAGATATCTAACAATGATATGGTCACAGTGGGTTGATCACCTGCTTGGCTTAATATCTTGATCCATAAAAATCCAGCCTCATGGTGCTGGGCCATACACTGTAATGGTAAAAGGGAATTGGATAAGAAAGAAAGAAATATGGTTTTCATGGGAGTCTTATAAAATGATGAATAGGTTGTGGTTTTTTTAAAGTGAATAAACAGATTGATATCTGAATGAACACATGAAATAATGTTAGTGGTGATATTATTGGTATTACAAAATAGAGTACAGAAAATCCCCTTGCGCACAACAGTTACATGACAAGGGTTCTACCATTTAATAGCCTGTTCGCATGGTGCGGGGTTTTTTTCTCCCGTACTTTCCGCACGGCGGTCGTTTTTATTCGCTCCCCCTTACCAATGTCATTCGCTTCCAGCAATGCGGCGTTGACAAATCACTGTTTTCTTCCGTTCTAAGGTGCGGAGTGATTAAACAGTTATGAGTGTAATAAGGGGGCGTCTGTGCAGTTTCCCGTACGGAAAGCAGTGGGGGGAAAAACCCGCGTCATGTTAACAGGCCATTACCTTGGTTTCCACGCTTACCTTTTGAACACGGGCTTTGGAGGAGTGGGTGGATGGGGGTATGTGGTCGGAGGATAAGGGGTGGTGGTGGGAGGAGGAGGAGGAGGCATTGTGGTGGGAGGAGGAGGCATTGTGGTGGGAGGGGGAGGCATTGTGGTGGGAGGGGGAGGTATGGTTGAGGGGATTAACGGGGAAAAGGCATTGTTACTGTGGACGAAACAAAATGATGTAAGTTAGAGACATGCCACAGAGTAGTAATAGGACGACCACAGAGACCACGCTTATGCTCACGCTGGGGAAATGAAAATGGAAAGCAACTTTTATTAGTAGCTCTTCTTTGTTCGCGAGTTGCTCTCTGTTGCTTTTATTATCAGCGTCAGCGATACGCTTTCTTTCTGTGGCTCATAGGAATAGAGAGATAGTGACCAGAGATATCGTAGCCGGGAAACTACTCCGATTGCCTCACTTGGCCCGCCCAACTAAGACGGGAAAATAAACTGTAAGAGACCCGCGTGCTACGCGGAACCAGAACCGTATTTAACACCGGCCCCAGAATCGTAACACCGGCCCGTCTGTCTTTTTCTTCTCCTTTTTCAAAGAATGCTGACATTGCTGTTTGAGTTGGTATGTTTTATGTCTCTTCTGAAGATGTGACATAGTGTCGAGCAATGTTGTTGTTCTGTAGCTAATGGGTTTAAGTCTGCAGCGTTCGTATAGGCCTTCATTTGTTATCTTTTCAGGCCAATAAATTTCCTACATTTGTCTGAGTTGATTCCGATGAAACGTATCTAGACTGTTCAGGAGTTTGCTCGTCAGTCCCCATGTGCCGCTGTTGTAGGTTAAAATAGGTTCTTTCTGTCCACTGTTTCATATATGAAACTTCCCTAATTTCTTGTGGTTTTCCACTTTTCTAATCCATGTTTCTACTGTTGTGATTTCTGTATTTCCTTCATTGACATTTGAATTCGATGTTTTCTGGATTTTGGAAATGATTGGTGTGTATTTTCGTACCTCAGCTTTTGTGTCAAAAATCAGTTCTATGTCGTCTGTGTAACCTGGGTTTTTGTTGTTGGTTTTTTTGGGGGTGTTTTTTGGAGAGATTAGAGAAACTCTCTGAAAGTTGCTTCTAGGTGTGAGGCCATCCCTTTGTCGTGTGCCGACTGTTGGTGTTATTGTGGTGTGGATTCTCTTCTAGATGAAAAGGTCGGTGTTGCATTTGAGATTAATGTTCATATTAGTTTGATGTGTTCTTTTTCTAGAAATGTTTGTAGCGCGTGTAATAGTTTTTCCTCCATATTGTGGCGAATGCCGAGCTCGTATCGATGCCGAGTATGGTGTTCTTTAGGCTTATCTTTTCTTACTTTCAACCAGCGATGTGCTCAGACTATGTCGCTAGTGCGTCATTCTGTCTTTTCTGAATCTACGTTTATGAAGGAGAGAGGTATTCTTTTGTTTTGGGCCTTATTTTGTTTAGCGTTATTATAATTGTGCTCATATTTTTGTTATGGTTGATAACAGGACTAGACAGGTCTTACATTACGTAATGGTCCTTTTCTTCTATTTGTATACATTTTCCTGACCCGAAGTCCGGGTGGTCTTTTGTCGAAACATTTGATTGAGCATGTGTATCATTATTGGTATTTCATGTTTACTGGGGTATTTTTGTTCTGCTTTTATTGTGTCTTGACCTGCTGGTGCCCTGTTGTTGTTTAGTTGTGGCATTGCTTGCTCTATTTCTGTTTCTGAGATGGGCGTGTCTAGTTCTGGATTTTCGGGTTCGAAAGGTTCTAGTTCTGTATCTCCTTTGTACTTTTCCCCGAAATATGCTTTTATGCTTCCTTTGATGGCTTTGTCGTCGCAGAGTATTTTCCATGTGTCGTGTGTCTGATGTTGTCAGTTTGTTTGCTTTCTTCTGCTGTATCTCACTTACTGGTTATACATTTTCATGCTGGCTGGTGCTTGTTGAATTTCTGTCACTTTCGTGTCCAACTTCTATATGTGATTCTTTAATGACTGTTGTTTGATCCAGTGCATGGTTTTCTTAATTCCTTGTTTCCATTTCCTCTTTGTGTCTTCATCTTTTGTGCTGTTGATGTTGTCAGATTTGTTTTTGTTTGTTTCAAGCTCTTGCAGTATGGAGCAGTAATCTCTTTAGCTGGTGGTCGGTTTCTTAGGTATTGCGTTCTCTCTGGTATTATGTTTTGTCTGAGCATGTGTAGAAGTACCGATTGCTGTTCTTTGTTAAAAGTTCATTGTGCTATAAAGTTTGTTTTGAAATTCCGTCTGAATATTTGTGTCGTCGGGGCTGGTGACTTGTACGTTTGGGGCGTCCCTGGCTCAGTGGTCGAGCCACTAGACTTCGGAGCGCGGAGGACCGGAGTTCAAGTTCCGCCTGGTGCAGAATTTTTTTCTCTGGACCTTTCAGAGTTTTCAAGGCTCTGCCCTGGATATTCACGTGGAATCTTCTCAAGTTCTGTTGAACCGCCTTTGATATGACCTTTGTGTGTTAAAAAGGGCGTTAAACTTCAAACTTTATAACTTTTTTAAGAACTTGTACATTTTTCTACTTTTGTATGTGTTCCTTCACAAGTCCTGAATTTTGTTATTAAAAGTATGTGTTTGTGTTTGTTCCTGTGTACGTTATATGATGACATCATTAAACAATGAATCTTAATAATTATAGTTCTCACGGCCCACATAGGTACTACAACGTGCAACCTTAAAATGTGTCCAAATCACATTGGGATGATCTTCCGCTCATCCGAATTTCAAGGATTAGACTCGACAGAATTCATAGCGTTTCCAGTTAACATAATATCATGTTTGGTGGCACACATGTTGACTGAGGTGTTTGCTTTTGTCGGAACACAGGTCTGGCCCCAACACTGCATTGCAGTATTGATTAATGGGGATGTGAGCCTACATAGCTACTACAACGTACATCCTTCCAAAATGTGTCCAAATACACAGTGGGCTGATCTCCCACTCATCCCAACTTCAAGGATTAGACTCGACAGAATCCATAGCGTTTCCAGTTTTACATAATATCATGTTTGGTCACACATGTTAGTTTAGGTGCCTGCTTGTGTCGGAACACGGGGCTGGCCCCAACATTGCATTGCAGTATTAATGAATGGGGCTTGATCAAAGAAATAAACAATAAATTTTGCCCGCAGACGGAGTCGGGCGATCTATTAATATGCACGAATACCAGAGGTGGTAATCAAGTTAATATCTCTATCTGCGCCATAACGAATTCAATATTCATCCTAAGACTTGTAAGCAAGTAACTGGTGACATCATAACTACTTAAATGCAACAATTAAAAAAAACAAACAAAGGGAACTTTACGACTTCATTCCAGCGATTGTTATGCTGCTACTGTGGCGTTTTACACGAATTCATGTATATTTGATTCTATTTTTGTAGAAGTAAGATAACAACACAAACAAGAAACAAGGACAACAACAAAACAAAACTCTTTTAAAAAAAAAAAAACATCTGAAAAGAATAAACGATCAACAAGAGCAAACACCAGAAAAACAACAAACGCATGAAAGAAAACAACAACAATATATAGACTATATCAATGAAGAAATGATATAGTTTTGATATTTCTATTTCTATTTCTTACCCGTGGAACAGTGCCGGCAGCAACACCAGGAGAACTGTCACTTTGAACATTGTGTTCTCTCTGTTTAAATGTAACAGAAAGAGAAAATTTTATTATTTAAACAATTAAACTTTTTTCTTAACGGTCTGGATGTTGATAAATTGGTGTCTCTCTATGTATGCGTGCGCGTGCGTATGTGAAAGAAATGAGAAAGAAATGGGAGACACACGCACACACACGCACACACACACACGCGCGCGCGCACACACACACAGAATGGGTTGATGGAAAGATGGATTAAAAAAAAAGAAGTTAGATTGATATCAACCAACTGTTACATATTATTTTTATAATCAACAAAAATGCACACTCCTTCTTTTAGAATTACAATGGCTACCTGCCCGAGAGCGTATTGATTATAAAATCGCTTTGTTATGTTATAAATGCATGCACGATGAAGCTCCCACGTACTTAAAATAACTTTTAATTGTTTACAAGCCTCGTAGATTGCTAAGCTCAACATCGGACGAAGCTAAACTTGTACGAAATAACAAAAAATATAAAGCATATGGTGAAAGGTCGTTCTCGAATGTTGGGCCTACAATCTGAAACTCGATTCCTAAAGAATTAAGAGAGGCATCCGGTATAGAAAAAACACATTTTTCTAAACACACATTTTTTCATAGGTCTTGTATTAGAATATTATTTTTTGTTTTGTTTGTGTGTGTGTGTGTGTGTGAAAGAGAGAGAGAGAGAGAGAGAGAGAGAGAGAGATAGAGAGAGAGAGAGAGAGAGAGAGAGAGAGAGAGAGAGAG
>JARBEQ010254362.1:0-10914 GCA_030265355.1 Tritonia tetraquetra
ATACAATTACAATACACACATAGTGTTCATAAAAAGGTTCTATTCGTTCCATTGCTGTCAGGAAGAGCTACAATTACATTAAAAAATAGTGTACCAATATTCCCCAAAATCTATTGACTTTGCGCGGTATTGCCTGTAGTAAAGCTCATTCCAATGATACGTCCATCCACGTAATAGTAACTAACCTCAACGTTATACTTTCATAACTCCCGTTGTGTAGACTCATAGCCACCGATTTCAACATATTGCGTCATGTAAGTTAAGAATTTAAGTATATGGGGGTTTGGAAGTTTTCTTTAATACGATCAATGTCATCGTTATCATCATTATCATCGTCGTCATCATCATCATCAGTATAACCGCCGCCATCATTGTGGGCTTCCCGCGATGATCTCATGGAATACAAAAGGAAAAGAAGGCCAGTGGGCGTGTATGATGTTCCGAATTAGCGCGAACAAGTTATTGCCGTTTCAAAGTGATGCGCTAGGTTATATCACCACAAACGCGCTGACTTTTCCATTCCTAATCTTTCCTGATACAATCTACCGTCTTTGACAATAATAGTAGCTTCGTTATTTTTTGTACATTAAATCCATGATTTCTAACAAACAGAGGTACACATGATTACTCTCGCCTCCCTTTGGAAAAAAACTGGAGAGAACTTTTATTCTTTGCGCTTGACGATCGTTTTCAGCAGATGTTGTGAACTGGAACGTTTTCTTTAGGTCATCAGCAATGCCCCATAATCTTTTAAAAATTCAGGTCACAATTTCCGAGCCAAAAACTTAGTTTGGATTGGCGTTAGGTCGGTACCTACCATAGAATTAGGATACACCACATAGGTACATGGCCCATGGTACCTACATTATCGGAGTAGGTATGTGGTTGACAGTTTGTTCTCCGGCTTTGTAACAACTAAAAGCATCGATTTTGGTGTAAATCACCTTAGAACTATGCGACGTCGACTTAGGTGGATGTGCATTAGTATTATTATTGTCCTAACTTTTGTCTTGACTTTCTCGTTATTTCCTTAAATCCCCGCTGTCTGTCATACAGTAGAAAAAAATAATCTTGACAAAAATACGAAATCGTATGTAACGAAGATCTGTCCTTGACCTTGAGGTCAATATTGGATGGATGAGGTCAAGTTTATGTTTTAGGCCAGGAGGAAGACGGAATGGAGAAATTTTACGTCTCGTGATCAAATTCATAGTGTGCCTCAGCTTGATGAGGAGACATTGTGTTTCATGGAATATATTTTGAAAAGATCTTTTGTGAATCATGAAATGTGAAGAATCTTTTTACATACAGTGAACAAATGCTTTAACGTGTTTTGAGGAAGTTTGCGTCTACGACGAGTGACCCACCCCCTTTGCCTTTAGTATCTAGAATAGACCTTAGTGTTGTAATCCCGGGAACAATTTTATTAGACTTGGTTCATAATAAGTATATAGACATGTCAATTGTTCAAATTAAAGGAGCTGGTGGAAATGTCGCCTTGGAAAGAACGTCATTTATTGGAGCGAGAGTACCATCTGAAATCTATGCAATGGTCAAATTGGCCAAGGATCTTGATAAAGATACTTTCACCAAAATTCTCAAAAGTGAGTTTAGAGTCATCCTGCTTAGATGTCTGTCCACTTAAGCCTTCGGTTTTTGTAATCCATCTTACAGCTCAACGCCAAAGCTGCTTTCATTTTTGAAACCAGATCTTTGGGAAAACCCTCTGCTCAATCTAACAAAGGATCTAAGATTGTTGAATATAGATGCTCTCTATCATGTTTTATTATTTAAAACTTCTAGGGCAGAATTAAGTGATCCTATTTGTTCAAAATCAGTCCATCTTGCCTAAGTTTACCCACTTGCATGTCTAAGTCTGTCCACCGGTCTGCAAGCATCGCAAACTGATGAAAATTCATTCCGATGAGAGTTATTTAGTCTTTTATTTATTTCTAAATAAATAGTACTACTAGAGAGCTCATAGAGACACATTTTCGGTGCTATCTTCGAGGTAACTCGCATAAGGTATAAATGAATTGGGGAGGGGGGGGGGGGGGAATAATGTAGAAAATTTTATTTTACCTTTATATACAGACTTTCCCTTTTTTCTTAATTTTGTTTCAGTTGTAATATCAGCTATTCAAGGCAAGCAGCCTCAATATGAAAAGTTGAAGCCATTGATAAATGAAACGTTAACACCAGACAAATTTGCTGTTGTTTATTATGGCACTGACCAGCTCATCAGAAAGGCTTTGAGGTTGCCGGCTGAATCGCTAAAGAAAGAGGTAATTAGTATTTCTGTTAAGGAAAATTTTTACAAAGCCTTTTTATCATCTTTAGGCACAAATATTACTCGACTAATAACACATCTTCACAGAAATAATAATTTTTGGGGGGTACCAGATAGTGTTTGACATGATTGTGGCAATTGCTATGCTAATAAGATGAATTTTGCTCACCATCTGATCAGTTTACAGGCTTTGTTTGGTAAATTGAAAGCGTTGTGAGTGAAATTCGCCTTATTAGTATTAGCATAAGTGTTGTTTTTGGCGTTTCAAGGCTGCAAACCTTGTATCACTGCGCAGTTCTCTTTGTGACCACACTGCATACCTTGTATCCCCACCATAACGATGCACAGCTTGTATCACCAAAAAAAATTAAAGTTTATATGTTGGACCGCTTAGAGAAAATAAATTTTTGTCCTCTCCTATAAAATTACGTTAGACGTGGATACAAGGTTTGATCAGCAGGCCGACGATAACTGCATTAAACAAGCAGTCAAATGGGCCTATTATGCGCCTGGACTATGATGTTTCTTGGGCCATGTGTGTTAATATTGTATAGCCAGCATAGATGATGTGAGGGGTTAAGTTCATTATTATCACTATCACACAAAGTTCAAATCGTGTATGTTGAACATGTCCCAAAAGGGCCCTAAAACTAAAACACACACTCACAAAAGGGAGTACAAGGGAAAAGATCTGAACAAAGATTATTGTTTGTTTTTGTTTTCGTTGTTGACTTTTACTTTTAGGATCTAGTGGTTTAGTCAAACTTTCATTTGTCTTAAAATCTCACTTTTGGGGGTTTGTTATAGATTTCATTTTTTTGCTCGTGATATGCAATAACTTGTCCCCATATTACTCTTTTTCAGCATTTTGTGCAAGATCTTCAAGAGCTTCAGTAAGTTTGTTAACTTGACTTCAGTTCAAGTCTTTTTTTCACCAATAGTTCCATAAAGATTTGATTTCAGTTTAACATAGAAAAATGTGATATAATGATGTCATCAGTTGCTCTTATGCCAACATTGACAATATACAAGAAACCCTAAAAAAGATACAGCCTTTATGGCAGAGCCATGTGAAAACTTTAAAAAGGTCCAGAGAAAAAATCTTGCACAAGGGGTACTCAAACCAGAACACCCGCATCCAGAGGCAAGTGACTTAACCCTGCACTAGGAATGCCTCCCCACCCAACCCTAGAGTCATTGTCTTGTAACAAATCCTGTACTCATAATATTGACATAGTTTGTATCATAGTTATAGCACACAAATAACTAAGTAATTTGTACTCCTTTTTTTTTAAAGAATGCCAGAAAAATTTCATGAAGACCTTGTGAAATGTGTTTTTAGTTCAATACGTTCCCAAATTGACCAACAGTTATTGGACAATCGCCCACGTCTTCCGTCTCTGGAAAACCTGGACTGGAGGGTGGATGTCACTATTTCTACAGGGTAAGGTTTCTTACAAGGAAGAGGCCATATTATTGTTTGTTAATGAGATGGTATGAGTTGTTACAAAGGACACATATCAACTATTCAATTTCTAAAATTTGTTCCCTCTACTTTCACAGTCCTTTTTTTTCTATCTCCTGGGTTGATTGACTTATGAATTGGCCATTAATTATTTTTTTTATCGACCCTAATGAAGATAAATTGGTGTCTTTGTCTATGTTGGAATGATGATTTGTGAAGAAAAAAAAAAAATTCAGAAAAAAAGAAAGATAGAAGTAGAAGAAAAAATTGATGCAATTCAAGAATATTTTTCTCTGTTTTTGTCTTATTTTATTTTACGCTTTCACCACGTATCTTTTTGAACATTTAAGATTTTTTTAAAAACCCCAAAACAGAAATTTTATTATTGCTCCAGCAGTAACACTGTTACTAACCAGCCCGTCTGTAGCCTTTGACGTCAAGGGAGATAACTAAGAAAATTATGTTGTTCTAGTTCCTGTTTTCTTTGTTATTCAAAGTTCCTTGCTGACTAAAAATTTAATGAGAGGTTCTCATACAATGAGAACGGAGCATCAGTCCTGACGACCTCATTGAATCCGACTTCCTTTGTACTATTCATTGTATCAAACCGTCTGTTCTAATTGTTTCTCCGTTTTAGCAAATGTCTGTTCATAATTTCAATTACAACAAACTATCTACAGCCCACTGAACCTACTTATTATGATGCATTATGAATTTTAGTGGGAGTCCCAGTGGCGCAGAGGTACGGTTCTTGCCTCTGAAGCGAAATGTACCGGGTTCGTTTCCCGGCAGCAACAGGTATTTTTCTCCTTGAAACTTGGTGAAAACCTATATGCCACTCCCCTGATCCTATTCAGGTAGGTGGGATCAAAGAACCTAGTCCTATCGGAGACGGACGATAAACTTGGTGGTTGTGCACGTTGAAGAACCCTTGGCAGTTAAAAATCGATAAGAGAAGGCCGGAAGGCCACTGTCCAGGCAAAATGAATTCCTACCACAAAGGTCACAGTGGGTTGATCACCTGATTGGCTTAATATCTTGATCCAAAGAAATCCAGTCTCATAGTGCTGGCCCTATACTGTAATGGTAAAAGGGAACTGGATAAGAAAGAGAAGATGAATTTTAGTCGACATGTCGCATTGTTTAGTTTTTTTTCATTTTGGATCTTGTTGCAGCATGTCTCACTTTTCGTCTTTACAATTACAATCTCTTTTTTTTTCAGTGTATTGAATCGTGTCCTTGTGAGAGGTATCACAATGGGTATGACCTTGTCAGATGGTTCCATGAATAACTTCGAGGTTTGCACAATTTTTAATTGATCATTCTAAAGATAGTAACTTGATATTTAGTAAAGTTTGATTAACGAAAGAGATTGTGATTTAATTTCTCTGCCTATATGAACCGCAAGCTAATCTTTCAAAAGTAGTGAATTCCTGTGCCTACAAATAATTTTTTGTTAAAATTGTCATATTATTCACTTATCCTTCTGAAAATGATGAAATTTGAATTTTTTCAGACACATGTAACTGCTTTAAGCCTGCAGCGAATGTGAAAAAAATAGTTATGAATTTGTGGCACTGTTTCAAAATTAAGATAATTAGTCGAAAAGTTAAACTTATACACTAGCCTAGCATAATACAATGACTTCATCAAAACTACACCTTGTCACCCTTATTATATAGACGTCTATATTGAACGAGCAAAAATCATATCCTAACATCAACACATTCCCTACCTTTGCGTTAATTGGGTGAGAAAAAGATGTGGTGGTTCGGCTGGTTGTGGCCCTCATCAAATTAGATTCTCTCATTATTACATTTATCAATGGTGTCATGAACTACATGTGTAAGTGGATTTTTCAAAATTTTAAAGACGGTGAAAAAACGTTCAGATTGCCAAATTAAAAGGACAAATCCTATGAAATTTTGACATCATATACTGCTAAAGATAGGCCTTTGATATATATGTAAGTAGTTTTAAGATACAATCTCGCAATTTAACAGGTTAGCAGCACTCACAATATTGTTGTGCAGATTTACGGTTAGACACGTGTAACTGCTTTAATCCTGCAGCGAATCTGAAATCATCTGTCACCACTAAGAGCATATGTGCCATATAATGGTCAGAGAGGTGATGATTGTCGACACCATTGATATATGATTTACATCAAAGATCATCACCATTTTTTGCTGTGACATGGGTCCCCACACTACAGAGTACCATAGATTCCAAAACAAAACGATATAAGAAAGAAAAAAAAACAGGGATTCCAAATTACTTCTTATTTCTAAGTTGTAAATTTTCATTTTAAAAATGGACTAAACTTTGTGATCACTTAATAACATTTTATGCTCGTAAATTTCAGATGTCTGTATCAAAATTCCAAGACCTACGGTTCCAAGTTGCTTCTGTTTTGGCAGAGATGGAAAGATTAGAAAAACGCAGTATACTCAAGATCAAAGACTAAAGAATAACTCAAAAAATTGTATTAAATGTCAAAATCTACCACTTTTAAGAATTGTTTGTATTCATAAGAAGAAGAATTATGTCCTGTCCACTGACCGTGAATGAATGAATGTGCAGATGTGCCAGGTTGAGTGATATTGAAATGAAGTCAGTTTGCAGAATTCACCATTTTGTCGTAAGTGGTTATATGAATGAAAATGCGATGTATTTATTAATATGTGTTAAAAACCAGTGAGTTATTTAAAGATTATATGCAAGTGCAAAGATTGCATAGAAGTATGTATGTACAAGAAAAATAAATGAAATGGGGTTTTTTTTTAATGTGTAACAGGCAAAGTATGATTTTAGACATTCTACACAATGCCTAAAATGGTGCCAGAAGATTAGAAAATGAGCACAATAATCCCTATTCATAAAAGTGGACCCATAATGCAATGTGAATACTATAGAGGAATATCTTTACTAAGCGTACCAAGAAAATGTTATGCTAAGATCTTAGAAAATAGGCTCATAAATGGAGTAGAGGATAAACTGTTAAGAGTATCAAAGTGGATTTAGACCAGGAAGAAGTGTACAGGACCATATCCATACACTCAGGCAATTAAGTGAAGCAACATATAGATATAAAAAAGTTCATGCTTGCTTTATTGACCTACAAAAGGCATTTGATTATGTGAAAAGGAAAGAGTTATAGAAAACCCTCTGAGAACATGATATCAATAACAATTTGGTAGAAGCAATAAAATCATTTTATGTTAATTCTAAAAGTACTGTCCAGATTGCAGGTAAAAAAAAACAAAGTTCAAAGTAGACGTAGGCATTAGACAAGTTTGCATCCTTAGTCTATTGTTGTTTATAATCCTAATGGATTCGATATCAAAGCAATGCAGAGGTATGAGGCCCTTAAATGTAGGAATGTGGAAATTAAAACCAGTTCAGCTAATAATGTTAGCATTTGCAGATGACTTAGTGATATTTAGAAAAACAGAATATTACGTATATTACTCATCAGATTACATTGTTTTCAATGGAATCACGATGTAAACGAAGCTAAAATTATACATTTTTCACTAAAAACAGGAGATAAATTCATAAACCTCAGCATCAAAGTTAGGAACTAGGGGAAGTAACTCACCTGTGATCACTGTGGTAGTATGAATTTGATATTTGTCGAAAGTGGCAAGAGGCAATAACACTAGGTCACTCGACATTTGTTGAATTTGGTAATGTAAGGGTTAATGCACTGGCCCTCAGAAACTGTGGTCTGATAAAAAGGTTTAGAGGCTTAATTATCTGGATATTCACAGTGGGTTGATCACCTGCTTGGCTTAATACCTTGATCCAGAGAAATCCAGCCTCATGATGCTGGCCCTACACTGTAATGGTAAAAGGGAACTGGATAAGAAAGAAGAAAGAGAATTATCTGGATATGCTGGTTTGAGTCCTATCTAAAATATATATACAGAAGGTCTCGTCTTTGAAATTATCTTCTCACGACGGTCTAAACCCATCTCACGTTCCCTGTTGGCGGGTGAACAATCCGACGCCAAGTGTCAAAAGGGACATAGAAGTTCTTTTTTTTACGTGTCTTTTAAAGAATTCCTCTTCATTTTACCCTACTAATTTCTGAGAGGTCAAATGTGAAGAGCTAAACAAAAAAATCTCGAAACAGTAAACAGCTATTTTGGACATCCAGTCCCAACATGTATTACTAGTTCTATCTGGGACACAAAAATGAATGACCAATTTATGAAATGAGTATATAATATAGGAAATTGGTTGGGACATTGACTTTAGGAAGATGAATTTGTGTTGGCTTGCCCAGAGTGGTAGAACATCCTAGTTTATATCAATTGCTGAGGGGGGTACCCACAAGGGCTAAAGTAATTTGTTTATTGGCCCGTCTTTGATTAATACTGATCAGTGTATTGTTCATGGTGTCAGTAAAGAGTTGATCCCCTGCTTGTCTGAAATTCCTCGATCCATAGAATTTCCGGCTCTGTGTTCAGTCATATTTGGTGTTCGGGGTACCTACATTTATGCAGGTATCTTGTGTGCCTTTCATGGCTGAACATAGGGCTGGCCCTAACACTGTTCTGCGGTATTTATAGGGTTCGATTGAACAAACAATTTGTGTTGGCCTGTATGTAATCAATTCAGTTTATTAAAATAAACATCTACATTGATTTGAATGTCAGAGGATTTCCATAATGTATCCTGGGTTGCAAATGCAAGCCCCAACCTTGGTGGTTCTTTAGGCCCCAGGTAATGGCATCATATCAACCTCACATTCTCGTTGCTCTCTCAGTGAAGTCCAGGAAATCTATACTATAAAACCCTTTCACATGCACCGAGTAGGTCCGTTTTTCCTTCTCATGAGTTATGAGACTTTCCGTGTCTATACTGATAGTGTGATGAGAATGTGAGGAAGATGTGATGTCAATGATTGGGGTAAGGCCCCAAACGGACTGATTCACTCGATTGGGATCCGCAGCCAAAGTAACTTGCAATGATCATATGCGATAAAATCAAAGTGGAGCAAAACTCGGTAAATGAACAAGAAAAAACAATGAAGTAGTTACAAGATTAACAGTGAAAAAAAATCTTTATTCAAAGAAATCACATTTTTCTGAGATCACACATTAATTTGAAATGGCTGTTCATAATAAATTCTAACATAACCACTACAGACCCATACTGTCCATCAAGACCTTGTTCAATGAAAGCAGACCAGTCTTTAAAAAGTTCTAAAGTTTAAAGGCCTTTTCAACACATAAAGGTCATATCAAAGGCAGTTCAATAGAACTTGAGAAGATTCCACTTGAATCTCCAGAGCCTTGAAAACTGAAGGTCCAGAGAAAAAATTCTGCACCAGGCAGGACTTGAACCCCGGTCCTCCACGTCCAAAGTCTAATGGCTTAATCAGTCTTTCCTCAACTCACTGGTATCTTTATTGCAAGGAACCCCCCCCCCCCCCCCCCAACTCACTCTCACTTAGAAATGAGTTCTAAAATGCAGAACCATTTGTTTTGGCTGTCCCTCGGGTCATAATATGGTTATGCCATCTGCAGCTTTGCAATCATTTATTTATGAGGAATAAAAGGCACATACCATTGCTGCACAATTCTATCCACCGAACAATGGGAAATAAAGCCTACACTACAAAGAATCTTTACATATCTAGTTCAAACTGGACAATTGAAAAGCCTTTTTATTAAACTTTACAGACACAGGCTAGTTACATGTGATATTCACCATTCGTGACATTTGTTTACCAGTGACTTAAAAGAGAGAATAACCTTAACCTGTATTGACACTCAAAATACCCCTATTCATTCACCACATGGTTGGTCACCATATCATCCCTATTTTTCTAATGCTCCAGTTGTAGGTTCTTACACCCGATGGATCTAATATGTAAAAAGATGAAAAAAAACCACACATTTTTGGCATCTACGCATGTTAGTGGGAGTTAAGGTTATAAAAATAATTTTAACATCTATTCAATTCTGATTGGCTGGTAAAGCCATTTTTTTGTCACCCCTAAAAAGTTCACGAAACTTGAGTTCGTTAGGTAGAATTCTGCAGCAGTGATATTTCAGTGACCAAAATCTATTAAAACTGATTATGCACACACAAAGTCATGGTTTTATACAACCAACATAGCAAGCAAATATATCGTCGCCGTCATCAAAATTTTGATTTTTGGATATGTTACACAGTTTGACCTGGAGCATCGTTTGGTCTGGGTCCTATAAATATCCAGCGGTTATTTTTCGGTTAAAGCTGTGTGGAAATAATCATCTCAATATATTAATTAGAACCAAAGTAAATCAGTTTTTTGGCTCTCCTGAAAAGTGGCATTTTGACATACAACATTGTTCCCTGATGGCGACGATATGTTCACATGTAGAGATTCAGAAACGACATACATCAGCAATAAAGGTTACTCAAGGACATGGACAGTAATGAATGACAGTTAATCTTAAGAAAAAATCTGTATAAACAGCAAGTCTGAGTAATCATTCGTTTGTTAAATCCGGGGAAGACATTAACAAGAAATTGATGTTAAATATAACAAACATATTCATGCGAGGGAATGTATGATATTGTTAAAATAACAAAGCTATGTAAAGCAGCATTCTCAGGAAACAGACAATTGACTCACTAAGACAATCGGTTTTGACTAAGGTTAGTAAGCTTTTAAAAGGACTTGAAAAAGAAAGTCTGTTTTACATTTCATTAGTGTTCGACGTCCCTTTAAAACGAGTGATATGACCATTTTTTTAAAAGTTGATATGTCCTAAAGTCTTTTAGGCTCATAGGGCTGGAGCTTAACTCGGTTTCTGTAGCGTGAAGCTGACAAGAGACAATTTGTCACTTTTTGGATAGGACGCTGGTCTATCGCAGCACCTTTCCCAGATCTCATTTGAGAATTGGTACCCATTTCTACACCTGGGTTGCGTGAGGCAAAAGGAGTAAAGTTTCTTGCCCAAGGAAAATACAAAGTGCCTGAAGCTGCACTCGAACCCACGACTCTCACCATGGAAGTCTGCTGTCTAGACCACTCGGCCACCTCACCTCTTACGACCATTACACACATCCAATATACTTAAGTTGTTTGTTGCTGTTTTAGGGCTCTATCGACACAGATAGGTCATTTCAGCGCCCGCCACACGGCTTCAAACAAATC
>JARBEQ010254384.1:0-10913 GCA_030265355.1 Tritonia tetraquetra
TATACGGGGTAAAGCGCTTAGAGCCTGTATATACGGGGTAAAGCGCTTAGAGCCTGTATATACGGGGTAAAGCGCTATAGAAATGCCATTTATTATTATTTATCATATATCAAATTTTGATACCATTTTGTTGTACAATGGTTAGTAACATTGTCTTTGATAAATGTTTCTCGCCTGCATAAATTGAATATATGTGACAGTGACAGCTTCCAGCAAAGTGTAACATAAATAGAAGAATTTCCTTTTGATATAGAGTTACAAAAAAACAATTGTAGTGTCGTTATTATGACGTGCTAAGCCTACCAGCTTCACACAACAATATCTCGGCAACTGTTCACCCTATAGGGAATTATTTAGTATCATTGAAAAGAGGAGTGACTGCCCTAGATATTGATACCAATATCTCTAAATGTATAAATTCTGGTTTATCTTGTAATGACTTTACCTGTTTATTTTCTCCTCAGAGCATTGTGGGTGTGGCAGGAGGTTGTACGAGAGCAGCTCTCACCCAGCACCAGGCAAGACGAAATAATATGGCTGATGTATCAGCCAAAGATGGTAGCCAGGTAGGAAATATTTGTTTGCTCATTTCCTTTGGTATGTTGTCAATAGCCTTCAAGCTTACAGACCTTGTTTTTTTAACAGGATTTTCCTGTTTTTAAGTCATTTTGAAACTTGTAAAATGGCCTGTTTTTACCATTTTTATTGAATAATCCTGTTTTTCTCTCTATTGGTGTCCTGTTTTTTCAGTAGTCTTTTCCTGTTTTTACCTTGGTTAGTGTTGGCTGCCCTGGGCTTACTCTGATTTTGGTAGTTTGAATTAGACAAGTCATAATAGTATAGATCACTTCCTGGACATTGAAACAGTGCTGGTTTCTCTGATCATTTGAACATTGATACCCATATTATCTGGGGAACGCAGTGGCGCGGAGGTACAGTTCCTGTCTCTGAAGCAAAAGGTACATGGTTCGATTCCCGGCAGCGTTGGATATTTTTCTCCGCGAAACTTGGTGAAAACCTATATGCCACTCACCTGATCCTATTCAGGTAGGTGGGATCAAGAACCTAGTCCTATCGGTCCCGTGTGTACGTTGCGCACGTTGAAGAACTCTCAAGGCCACTGTCCGGATAAAATTAATTCCCACCACAAAGGTCACAGTGTGTTGATCACCTGCTTGGCTTAATATCTTGATCCAAAGAAATCCAGCCTCATAGTGCTGGCCCTACACTGTAATGGTAAAAGGGAATTGGTTAAGAAATAAGAAAGATTATCTGCCAAGAAACCAACGAATTGGGACTCAGACTCAAAACACTGACCTGCCCTCCCACCATGGAAGTCTGCTTTCTAAATGTGCAAACTGAGTGGGACTGTGACCTCCCACTCATTTCATGTTCATCTCTCTCTTGCCCTTTTCAACTCCTGGGGGAACATAGGCAGTCTAACAACTTTTCTCCACTGAGACATGTGCTTCTTTCTCTAGCTGTGACCACAAGTTTCCCATTCTCTTGACACCTGTTTCTATTTCTTGCCGCCATTTTGCTTTAGGTCTTCCTCGTTCCTTGTGGGTTCCATCTTAACGCTATTCTTGCTATTGATCTTTGGCCCGTATGTTCATACGTTTAAAGATTTGATGATACTGTCTGAAGGATGATGAATGATTTATGTTTTGTCTTTTATTCCACCAGGAAACAATGGTCAATTTAACTGGCTTGATTTGTGGTCTCCTACTTATACCGGTTGTCTCCAACCATCAGATGTGAGTACCTTCATTCATAATTCTCTCTCTCTCTATTATTTGCAATTTTACTTTTCTACTTCCAAGTATTTACAACACCAGGAATAGATATGAGCTCAGCCTTCAATACCATTTGTAGAACAAAACTCATAAAAAGTCTTGATATTTTCCTTGAAAAAGATCACATTAAACTAATAAAATCACTGCTTTCAAACACAGCTCTGTCTTCTAAATCTGGAATGGAAACAATTTCCATCAAAACAACCCTTGGCACACCCCAGTCTCAGCCCAAACCTCTTTGTTATATACCTAGAAGCGGCCATGAGAGAATTACAATCAAAACTACCCCCTACCATCCTTAACCCTAGAACCTGTCATTAGTGCAATAGGAAGCCCAGTTGGCTCTGCAGCTCCAACTACACAGTGAAAGTGAGAGCTGTGTATGAGAACAAAGCAGTTGACACGTGTTTTTCGATCAATGGTGACGCAAAGCAACCACGTAGTCAGTTAGGGAGTATTGTTATCTGATTGATTGTTATTTATAGATTTGACCGGGCTTTCTCTGGTACGATTGCTATTAATAGTAAATGGGAAACTTGCGTCATAAAGATAGAGGTCGCCGCTCTACATGTAGTGCCCGCGCGCTTCTCAGTTGAAACCGCCTCGCACTATATGTGGTGCGAGCGCATGTGAGTTGGTTGCCTCGCGTATCAAACAAGTTGTGCGCAAGTAGTACAGGGGGTTAAAACAAAAAAACTTATTTATGCAGACGATGTTGACCTGATTTTTAACACAGGAGAGGGAGCAAATTCCTCTTTCAACAATTTCAAATACACTAAAACAATGGAACCTTTAAGTCAACGAATCAAAAGCGTCCACTGGCCCGGAAAGATAAACGTTGCCAGATAAAACCCTTAAGCTGGAGAGGGAAAGAATAAAGGTGGAAGCTGCTGGGACACATCCTATACAGAGATAAAAATATACCAATGACACAATATTTTGAAACAGGAAACAGCAGATATAAACGAAAGACACCTACATCACTACCCACCACTCTAAACCAGAACCTCATAATCTTCGCCAACTATATAAGCACATTGCCCATGAAGACCAAATAACGCAGGCATATGATCACAATTGGAAGCAAAAGAAGACCTACGATTTTTGAAAACACTAGCACAAGATTGTAATTGTAATGCATGGCAACAGCTAACCACACACAGCTTGCCAGCAGGTAGTCTGGCCTGTCCGTCAACATGTCGATCCTCCACTTTCGACATGTCTATTTCCTTCTTTCTTTATCTTAGGCTTATTTTGGCACTGTTTCATTATTCTTTTCTCATTTATTCATATCATCATCAGTGCGGGCTCCATTTTCATTATATTGTTAATATTCCTTGCTATATTTAGTAAGTCACTGGGTAGAGATGAAGATGGTGTACAACACCATTATTTTTGCTCAGCTGGAAATGAGTGTATGTAGAAACTTATCTGGGTAGAAACCAGCCTCCATCTAATTGTACTGAGTTGGATTGCTGATTTAGGATTTCAGTCTTTTGTTTATTTTTGGAATTTATGATTGAATTTTTGTTTTCATTTGACAGCATCATTTGGCCTCTTTTCATCGTGTTCACCATGCTACACATCTTTGCCAACTACCGTGCAGTAAGAGCTGTGTGCATGGAGACCATTAACCAAGCACGGTTCCATTTCATTGTCACCCATTTCTTGGAGTCCAAGAGTCAAGTTCTGGATATACAAACTGTCAACACAATGGAGCCTGTAGTGTTTCGTTAGTATATTTTTGCTTCATTGTCCTTTATTGCAGTATTTGTTTGATCGAGCCCCATTACTACCCGCAGATAAGTGTTGGGGCCAGCCCTATGTTTAGCCATGAAAGGCACAAAAGATACCTGCCGTAAATGCAGACACCTCGACCACCAAACATGACTGAACACAGAGCCAGGAACTCTTTGGATCAGAGATTTTCAGACAAGCAGGTGATCAGTCCACTGTGTCCACAACTCTTTACTGGCCCCATGAGAAATACACTGATCAGTATTAATTACAAAGACGGGCCAATAAACAAACTACTGTAACCCTTGTGAGTACCCTTTCAGCTATTGATAAAAACTAGGGCAGTTAATAGCAGTGAATACCTAAATGCTCATTTGATTTGTGTGTGTGTGTGTTTTGACTGCTGTTTGTCACTGGATACACCCTCAACAATTTGGAAGGATGTTGAATTTTGTTTTTATTCACCTGGTCTTGAATGATATCCTAATTTAGATTAAGCCAAAATGTTTTTTCCAGGCAACTGTCTGAGATAAACACTAATTTTGTATTATAAGTTTTTGTACAAGCCTAAGATAACTCACTTCTTTCTTGTCTTAATTTCAGCTGTGAAGAAACGTATGAAAATCAGATTGGGAGTTTCTTTGAATGCAATCTTACAAAGGTAAATCAATTGAACTCTTCCTGTGTTTGGGTTTTTTTTGTACTTTCTTAAATAGAAGTGTCTGCAGTGATCTACAGGTGCAAACACAGTTTGAGACATTCCGATTAACGCTTTGACTCCACATGCAGCAACTTGCCGTATTTTCTGTTGATTCCACCTGTTGCCGAATGTTGACCAAGGTTAGCTATCAGTGACAGATCACTAACCTGTGCTTTAGACAACGGATGCGTTATTTTTTCGGACCTGCACACTCGCATTGCTTGTTGCTATGTGTAGCTTTCAATACTACTCGTTGTGAGTGATTTTTGTCGGGGGTTTTTGTCATTTTTAGCGACCTCATTTTTTGGGTGCCATCTTATGTTGAGTCAGTCACCTGTTATTGTGATTTCACTTTGACTCGCTGGATGTTGGTTTTTTTTTTGAGTTAGTCTAATGTCTAGACGTGACTGATTCAATGCATTTCTATCGAATCTAGACCCTAGTGTCAATAAATCAGAGTGTATCAGGTCTATTTCTAGTTGTGATTCCGCAGATTGTGGATATTTGGTTATTTATTTGAAAATTATATAATTCGTTTCACTCATTTCTATCTCATGATAATCTTCAAGCATTTAAATGCTTTCACTGACAAATTGGTGGAGGTTTATGAGAAAGCAGATGAGTAATGAATATTTTTTTGGACTCTGTGACTATCCCATTGCTACCTATGTGGAGGGAAGAGGAAATTACTGATTGGGGCATGTGGACTCAAAGTGTGAACCCTTTCATTGTCAACTTCAACATATGCCACATAATAATTCATGAGTTACTCCCCTTAGTTTGTAACTTTCATTGTCAAGGTTTTGGAAATTTTATCTCCCATTTCACATTGTGTTTCCATTGAAGACAATGTCATCTGATGAGGAAATATATCCAACTGATATGATTCAGACTCTAAGTATAATGACAGAGCAAGTAATGACCCTTGGTCTAGTTTGAACTAAGTTACGATCTACCAATTCATTGAGTTTCATCAAGCTGTCTCTTGTAGTTTAAAAGAAGAAGATATGATATTTTTGTTTTAAAAATGGCTGGCAATGGCTAAGACATTTCAGGAAAAACGTCTAGTAATGTAAGGGCTAAGCATTTTCATCTCTGTTCTGACAGCAGCTAATTAGTGTGTGATGTTAGTCTTTAGTATCGAGTTGTTATAGTGTTATTGTTTTGGTTGGTTGTATGCTATGCACAGGGAAAAGAATCCAACACAGCACAATGGTAAACAAAACAATGAAATATTTGAGAGATGATAAATTGACCATTGTTTTGATTGTCCTGTTGTTACAGTGGTGTCTCATTTTCCATGTTGAAGGATGTCTATGGAATAAGCATGGAAGGATACCTACTGGCTGTTGACTTCAACAAAAGTAAGCCATCGGTGATGTGGGGACTTTTCTTCTTCTTTTTCTTCTTCTTCTTCTTCTTCTTCTTCTTCTTCTTCTTCTTCTTCTTCTTCTTTCTCTTCTTCATTGACTTACTTATATTTTTCATTTTAAAATGTCAGTCGCATCAGTATGCATACGATTTTTTTTAAATTTTCTTTCTCATAAGTTTGTAGAGATTTTTTATATCAGTTTGTTATTGTGACATGATTTTCACAATTACTTCATGTTATATTGAATTCCTAGAACATGTCAACATAGTACTTTCCTCAACGGCTGACACCATGGACATTATACAAGCCTGTTTTCACGCTGAGCTTATAAATCATATTGTGGACAAGAATCTGAGAGGACAGGTACTGTGTCTATACATGCACATATTCATATTTATGGGGTTTGGTACATTTATCATCAAAATATACGATGACATCCTTTAACTCTCTGCTTGCCTTGTTTACTTATCTGCCTCAACATTTCCATAAAGTTGTAGACATAAACGAAAATAACAGCAAGAGTGTGTGACTTCAAGAGTAATCTCCCATAGTGTGTAAATGAATTATTAGATTAAAGTATGAATTATTAGATTAAGGTATGAATTATTAAAGTATGAATTATTAGATTAAAGTATGAATTATTACAATATATTTTGTTTATGATTGATCCAACCCATGTCAAATTTTAATTGTCTATCCAGAAATTGAAGCCAGAGTTAGAGGGCCTTGGCAAGTTGGTCAATGAATGTTTGTCTTCATCACGTCATGGTGGAGGAATGTATGATGGTAAGGACTCAGTCAAGGTTGTAAAATGTTAAAGTGCCAGTAAAACACAGAAAAATAGCCATGGAAGAAATGTGGAATATCGACAGTGGAAATTGAACCCACACTGCGGTGTACGGCAACACCGCCTAGCCAGAGATAGAGGCCATGCTCTAACGAACTGAGCTAATTAGCCACCTGTGGTTCATTTGTCAAGGCATTTGCACGCTCATATATTGTCCGACACCACCCACAAGTGTGGAATCAACCAATGTAAGCACTGTGGCTGTAACGCGAGCTGTGGGGTAATATAATTATTATATTTACTCCACGGTTCCGTCACCCGTTCTGTCTTTAGGGGATGAGATAAGGTCCGAATAGAAGAGAAGTGATAGAAAGTGCCTGTAATGGCTCGTTAAATTAGCACAGACTAACACAAAGAAGATTATTGATTTTGGGGTTTAAAACATTATTATTTTCCCTTTAATTTATATACATCCAGTAATTGCTACAGTGATTGCATTAGGTGACATTCATCACAGAGTACTTCATGACATTGACAACCGAAATATCGGTGGAGGGCTTATGTCACTGTGTCCCAAGCCACTGTAATGAAATTACTATCCAAAAAAGAACAGTTGGACTCACTATACTTCAGTCACCTTTTGTACCGAAATTACAGTGGCTCAGGGCCCATTGACATAAGCGATCCACCGATATTTCAGTTGTGATTTTACTCATTTCACTCAGGTCAGGGTTTAAAGGATTAATGACCTGTCCCTTGATATCTGAAACCTGGCAGTCATAACCTCAGAAAGAGGAAGGGTTTATTTTTAACAAACTTGTCGTCACTTGTTTGTGGTTCTGGCCTACCTGTTTGTCAATATTATCTTGTGTATGGAGGAGAGGGAAATAATATTTTTCATTTTTAAAGAAAAGAAAGAAAGAAGCAAAAATAAACAAATATATATATAAATTTTAAGAAAAGAAAGTCAGAAAGTTGGGGTTGTGCTTGTAGCGTTAGTGGAAAGATTAAAAAGGATATTTATATATACATAAATAAACAAAAGTGCGGATAATGCTATTCCGCTGGCTGACAGGCTTCTTTTAGACTACATTGCTTGAGCAGCAGACAAACAGAATCCGTGAAAGGGATTGGAAAGGGCACTGAAACAAATGTAAAAAAATTAAGGAAATAATTTTAAACATTACCCGTTGTTTGGCGGGTCCGTGAATTTGACCAAAGTGTGTTCGGTGAATGTACGTTGTACTGTACATGTATCGCTACCGTAAATCTCTGCCACAATTGATTTATTTTATTATCTCACCAGACCTACAGACTTCTGTCCTGTCGTCCTCACTCCACTATGTGGAGAGTTCTATTACCTCCCTCATCCATGAGCTACATGACAAGGATTGGACGACAGAAAGAACACTCCTTGGACCTGACGAATGGAGAGCTACCTGGAATTTTGACTCCACCTCGGATACAATATTCTAATCACCTAAGATCTGCTTCCCTTTTTTGTTTGTGGTTCTCAAAGGGTATAAGGGCCCCTTTTCACAGCCAGCTAAATGGCTGTGTCACAGTCAAAGTGCCTTTAACACTTTGACTCCACATGCCCCAATCAGTAATTTCCCCTTCCTTCCAGATAGGTAGCAATGGGATAATCACAGAAGGGTAGAGTCCAAAATAATATCCATTACTCATCTGTTTCCTCATAAAACTGCACCAAATTTTCAGTGAATGCTTTTTATTCTGAGAAATTAGTGAAAAATATTAAATAACCAAATATCTGCAGTATATGGGAATCTCAGCTACAAATAGACCTGACATGCTTTGACTTATCGTAGCTAGTGTCTAGATTGGATAGAAATGCGTTGAATCTATCAGAAAGTCAAGTCTTGACCTTAGAAGAATCATGAATATCCAGCAATTCAAATTGTCATAAAGTGAAATCAGGATAAAAGACGACCGACTCAACATGAGATTGTGCCTGAAAAATGAGATTCATGAAAATCCAGCTGAAAATTGATAAAAAGTTACCAAAAATCCCCAACAAAAGTCCCTTGAAAGGATTTGAATCGAAAGCTTCACATAGCAACAAAGATAATGAGTGGGCGTGTCTGGAAAATGTAGGGTATCCGTTGTCTAAAGCACTGGTTAGTGATCTCTTACTTATAGCTAGCTTAGGTCGCTGATCTGTGACATGTGGTGTCAAAGTGGTAATCATGTTGTGTGCCTTAATTTATTTACAATGTACAGGGTTCTACTAATTGTCAGTGTGGTTGGGTGATTTAACATTTACTTCTTACTCTAAGGGTTTGTATCTATGAAGAGGGTATACGTAAGGAAGACAAGATTCTGTGATGCTTGCTAAGTCATTGTAACGTTTGTATATTATAACATGCTATAGTAACCACCCCCAGATTGTGATTTATGGTTGTGGGGGGGGGGGGGGGGTTATGTTAAACATGAGTTTATACATGACATTTGTTTAGAAAAAAAATTTCAGACAGCATACTCTTGTTCTTGAGCAAACACGTGTCGGGATTTGAAGGCTCTCTTTGAGCTAGTCAATCCCAGAAAAATTATTTCCTTTTTAATACATGGAAACTTTTTTAATAGAATCTAAAATTGTAATAATAAATTTTTAGCTGGGGATCGCGACTCGACGCGCATACATCTTCCTGTCGTGACCTCAAAACACTATCTAACCACTAACCCTCACCACAATAAGGTCACAAGCACCCTAGACACGCGATCATCTACGACCCAAAACAATATATAATATAAATGTTTTTAAAGTTTCGTACAAAGGTATTGAATTGATTTTTAATCATACAACTGGACATCTGCTCTTGCTTGTTTAGGAAACAGCCGTATAGCGGGAGCTGAAATGACCTTTCTGTGTCGATTTTGCCCTAAAACACCAAAAAACAAACAAACAATAGCATAGGCTTTTATCTTTCTCACTTTACATTTAAGACTTGTCTCAAGCTCTTGGTAACGGGCGCTAAAATGACCTTTCTGTGTCGATAGAGCCCTAAAACAGCAACAAACAAACAAGCTCTTGGTATGGTTGTTTTAATTTTTAACATGGTGATAGACTCTCAGGGCCCAGTTCACTTTGTTTCATGATTGTAATGTATGCTTTGCTTCCATATAAAGTGGGTTTCCTTACTCTTCATTTAAAGTTTCTCTAGTGCCATATGTGTGTTCACATATTCCTTTTTTCCTAAAACCATTAACGCAATTGATATTATGCTCTGAGGAAATGTTTCCGGTAGGAATGATCTTGTGGATTGACAAGGTATTCTTGTACTGTAAAACCTCTACTCTAATTAACGGTTTTATTTGTTAGAGTTAAGAAATACGAATTGTAGTGAATTACATACAAAACATATGACAATATGTATTACACGAATCAGTGTTTCTACACAGAGTGTGTTGAGTGAGTGTCGCAACCAGTGTGTCGAAAGTAGCCTGAATAATGTGTATTGCACAGAGTGTGTTGAGTGAGTGTTGCAACCAGTGTGTCGAATGTAGCCTGAACAGTGTGTATTGCACAGAGTGTGTTGACTGTAGTACTGTACAGTGTTTTGAGTGAGTATTGCACCAAATTAAGTTATCATTCCTTGAGTTGTCATAGCGCACAAAGTGTGTTGACTGTAGTACTGCACAGTGTGTTTTGATTTTGAGTGAATATTGCACCAAATAAGTTATCATTCCTTGAGTTGCCATAGTCATGGCATGCGTAAATCAAACTGTGTGGACAGGACAGGATGAATGGTCCGAGAGTAATTTCCAACATTTTAGTTGGAAGTCATTACGTCTGTGACTCTAAGTGATTGGAATGTTTATATACATATTATTTTGGGTATTAATTGATTACTAAGTGAGACCATTGTTTACAATCTTATAATGTCTTTCTATTTTTATAGATTTAGGAAGTACTTGATGCATACATACATTGCCTACTGTAGGGACATTAGAGAATGAAATCGATTACTGTAACAGTAACGGCATGGCTTTATCTATTAACACTAAATACAGGACCAAGATGAGTTTGAGCTTTAGTTGCTACTTTGGCCAATTATTGAACTTCCGTAATATCTGCCAAGTTGCGATATTCACGAAGAAGCAAACACAACAGGTCTCCTTTACAAGTGATATTATGTACGGGGTCCCAGTGGCTTAGAGGTATGGTTCTGGCCTTTGAAGCGAACGGTACCAGGTTCAAATACCAGTGTGTTTTTCTTCATAAAACTGTTTAAACTTATTTGCCGCTCCCCTGATCATATGAAGTAGGTTGGATCAAGAACCTATTCCTGTCAGAGACGGATGATTAATTTGGAGGTCCCGTGTGCAAGTTGTGCTCATTAAAGAACCCTTGGCAGTTGGAAACAGTTGAGAAGGGTAGGCCAAAAGGCTGTTGTCCGGTCAAAATTAATTTCTACCTCAAAAGAGTCACAGTGGGCTGATCACCTGCTTGGCCTTATATCTTGATCCAGAGTAAATCCGCCTCATAGAGCGGGCCCTACA
>JARBEQ010254395.1:852-10913 GCA_030265355.1 Tritonia tetraquetra
ACCATGAGGCAACATGCCAGTCGCTTTTCAATTCCTTGACAAATTCTTCGAGTCTTTTTAGAAAACCCTCGCTTCTCACAGATACATCTCTCTCTGACAAGTGTGATTCATGTCCACAGAACAAGAATTTGAATATGTCCATAAAAAGATAGGAGATGTCCCTTTTCTCGTGTTCGGGAACATCTCTCTTTTTGGTGTCGCAAATAAACCATGAGGCAACATGCCAGTCGCTTTTCAATTCCTTGACAAATTCTTCGAGTCTTTTTAGAAAACCCTCGCTTCTCTCAGACACATTTCTCCTTGTCTCTACTGTAAATGCATTAGTCATGGATGCAGCAATCGCTGCAACAAACGTCAGCACAAGGAAGAACTTCATTGTTAAGCACTGGAATATAAAACAAACAAGAAAATGTAACATTTACATAACGACATTGTATATTGAAAAGTATAATATAGGGCCTAAAGTAAAGAATAGCATTTATATAGCGCATGTCCACGAAGTTCTTGATCATAATCCTTTGTCCTGTCATTTCTGGACTCAATAAAGTGAGATTTGAATCTCTTTTTGCCCTACTTTTCCAATATGAATGTATTCTAAAGTCGGTTTTCCAAGCAGATAAAAATAGAAGAAGAGGATTGAATACGTATAAATCGGAAAAATGTTTTCCTTAGACATTCTTATTGGATACCTACTTAGATCCGTCGCCCTAGTGAGATCATGATATGCCATCTACGACGTTTATTCCATTAGACTGTTTTGGGGATGTTCGTTCCGCCTCTCTCCAGCCGGAGCCTTGGTTTTTCATCTCGTTTTTTTGTGTATGACTTTTTGATTTTTTATTTTCAAACTGCTAAATCCCTTGACAGATATTTTGACGTAAATATGATATACAAAAATGATAAAGTAAAGTTACATGTTCCAAATGGTGTTTGTCTGAGGTTTTGATCTTGTACTTTCCATTTTTATTTGGGTGGACGGAGGTGTGAAAGCGCCAGAAAAATACGAAAACAAAGCCTTAAAAGAAGAAAAGTAAAAAGACATCGAGATAGATTTAGAAAAAAATCAGGTGGACAATATCTGGAGAGGCAGGCTACATGTGACTCCTTATAGGCCTTCCACACACGGTAGAGGTTTGCCCACGCGCCCCGTTTAGGTTTTCCAAAAAGTACGAAATCTCGTGCGTGTGGAGGTGATTTCACGAGGCAAGGCATGGGGTCAGGATTGAGGCGAGAAAATTAGAGTGCTCCAAATATTCGCACCGCCGGCCTGGCGTGAGAGGGAGTGGTGAGAAAAAAATATATTGCTGTTTTGACATTGAATTATTCTTGTGCGTCAAATTTACCATCGATTTGATACCAAACACTATTGCCATTTGTGCTTGTTTGTGTTTGTTTCTTAATAAATAAAGCTACACGTGGTTATGAGGCGACAACCGATCACCTCGTGGCTAGCCTCGGCGGAAATAAATGTGATTGGGGCGAAAAAATATCCTAAGTTGAGGCTGTGTAGATGAAAAATATCCACATGGCAGGGTTGCGGCGTGAGTGGAGACGTGACGCCTGGCCCCAATCCATTGAAACGTACGTGTGGGGGGCCTGTTAGAATGCCATCGACAGAAAATTCCTGAGAAGGGGAATTCAGGCGGCTGACCCCACCTGAAGGGGAAAGCACTGAGCAGAGAGTGTTAAACGGATAAATGAAAAGCTGCGATGGAATAGAAATAGATAAATCTGTTAAGCTTTATGGAGAAGATATCCCTTTAGTTAATAAAGTCAGAAACCTTGGAGTTATCATGGATTTCAACTTATCCATGGAATGTCACCTTTTACACTAAGAAAAGTATGCTATATGGAATTTAAAAGGATATCACACATTAGAAACTATATCACCCCAGAAGTTACCAATAAATTACTATGTTCTTTTATTCTATCTAGATTAGATTACTGCAACTCTATACACGCTGGGCTACCATCCGCACAAATCAGCAAAGTGCAACAATTACAAACAACGCTGCTATGCCTTTCAAAAACAGAGCACATAGCTCCAATTCAGAAACATCTACACAGGCTTCCATTAAATTCGCGCATGCACTACAAAATCGCAACAGCTGCATACCAATGGTCTACCTCTATGTAGTTTTTCTTGCTGTTTACTTTTGTCTAGGAATTCTGCTATCTTTCATTCTGTTTACGTGTTCAAATCATCTTGTTATCTATTTTCATTTCCAAACTTTCAGTTTTTGCTCCTTCCCTGACACTAGCATTTCTAATTTCATCTCTCTTTATTTTCCCTATTGATCTTCTTAGGAATTTCATTTATGTCGCCAGTAGTTTGCTTTTATCTCTTCTTTCTAGTGTCTATGATTCACTTCCATATATCAGAGTTGGGAAATACATTGACATTTTTGTTGTTGGTTGTTAGCTCTTTCTTACCGAGAAAAGAATTTCCATGTTGGCTATACATCTTTGTTGCTTGCTAATTCTCTGATTTATTTCCTCTCTTGTCCTTGTTTTCTTTGAATTTATTTTCAGACCTCTTTTCAACAATTCCCTGTTGAGTATATTTATGTTATGCTATGTAGATCTTGTTGAATTTTATTCCAACTTTTCTACAAATTTGTCCCATTGTTGTTGCTTGAATTTCCTAACTCATCTTTAGCTTCCGTCCTCTTTAGTTTATAGGCTTCATTGTCTTCACTACTTTTACTTGCCAGGTATTTTTTTCCATGCGTCTTTTTTCTCTTTGACTTTTTTATTGTACTATCATTCCACAAGGCAGTCCTTTTATTATTGCCTCCTACTCCTATAACTTTTCTACCACAGGCTGCATATACACTTTCAGTAATTGCTTTCTTATATATTTACCAGATACTTTCTACATCTTCTATAATTCACTCCTGTCTGCCTATCTCCAATTTTTTGTTTAATTAAGTTTTAGAAAGTACTTTTGGTATTTATGTCCCTCATTTGTTCTTTCTGTAGATTAGGTTTGGTTTTAAGAGCTAAGTTGAATTTTCCTACCACTGGAAAGTGATCACTGTATATTTCTGCTTTAACTCTGGCGTCATTAGTATTATAAAACAGATGGTTGCTTGCTATTATGTAATCTATAATTGACTTTTCATTCCTTTCTTCTGAAACTCTGGTCCATCGCAAGCCGCTGAAATATGTAATTCTTTACTCCAGAATGACCGGCTGGCAGAGTCATTGAATACTTTTAAATCGCGCCTGAAAAAGTACTACTTTTTAAAAGCTCACATTGACCATTAGTCTTTTGTATAAAAGAAGTATATGCCAAGAGTGGTGGAACCTCCGGGTTTTTATCAATAGCTGAGGGGGTACCCACACGGGCTACAGTAATTTGTTTATTGGCCTGTCTTTGATTAATGCTGCTCAGTGTATTGTTCATGGTGCCGGTAAAGAGTTGTGGACACAGTGGGCTGATCGCCTGCGTGTCTGAGATTCTTTGATCCATAGAATTGTCGGCTCTGTGTTCAGTCATGTTTGGTGGCAGGGGTGTCTGCATTTATGGTGGGTATCTTGTGTGCCTTTCATGGCTGAATATAGGGCTGGCCTAACACTGCTCTGTGGTATTAATAGGGTCCGATCAAACAATAAACGAATTCTTTGCTATTTCATATCATTTTTATTTTATATTTACAATGATACGGATTGTGGATGTAGTGATATGTATATCTTTTTATGTTCATGTTCTATATTTATGTATTAGCACCATGGCCTGTAATGCGCCTTGATCTATCACTATGGAAGGCGCAGTAAAGATTTGCTTATTATGATAATATTTATCATTATAATAAAAATGAATATTCCGATATAGCGAATGAATGCTTCAAATAGTACTATCTAACCGTTGCATCAATGCAGAAAGTATGATACACTATAATTGTTTGTTTGATCGAGCCCCATTAATACCACAGAGCAGTGTTAGGGCCAGCGCTATGTTCAGCCACGAAAGGCACACAAGATACCTGCCATAAATGCATGCACCCGGACCACCAAACATGACTGAACACAGAGCCGGAAACTCTTTGGATCAGAGAGTTTCAGACAAGCAGGTGATCATCCTACTGTGTCCACAACTCTTTACTGGTACCATGAGCAATACACTGATCAGTATTAATCAAAGACGGGCTAATAAACAAATTACTGTAGCCCTTGTGGATACCCCCTCAGCTATTGATAAACACTGGGAGGTTCTACCACTCTGGGCTGTGACACGCTATAACATGCTATCTAAAACCCTACCTGAGTCCTGTCCGCCTATTGGATTTCAACGAAAGACGTCTTTGATGTGACACGTATCAAATACGCTTTCCATTTTATAGGGATACATTTACCTTTTTTTAAGTTAAAACTCAAGTGTGTGTGTGTTTGTGTGTTGTGTGTGTGTGTGTGTTGTGTGTGTGTGTATGTCTGTGTGAGTGTTGTGTGTGTGTGTGTGTGTTGTGTGTGTGTGTATGTTGTGTGTGTGTGTGTTGTGTGTGTGTGTGTGTGTGTGTGTATGTGTGTGAGTGTGCCCTATTTCGGTGCTTCTTATCAAAATTGCCTTGACTTGAATAATCGTCAACATTTTGATTAAAGTGCGTATTATCTCTTATCGCTTTCCTTACAATTTATTTCTAATGTTTCAACTTTTCTTTATTCATTATATTTACCCTTAAATCGCAATCATTATCATCATTATCATCATTATCATTATCATCATTATCAGCAGCAGCTGCAGCATTATCACCATCATCATCATTATCAGCAGCAGCAACACCAGCCCCATCAACGTTATCTTCATCGTCTATTTAGAAGACGGGACATTGCCGGTGTGTCTGCAAAATTAGGATAAAAACTACGCCTGCCAGAGGCAACTCAGAGGCATCGTCGCCTAGCCAGAGGTAGAGGAACGCCTGCTCAAACTACTGAACTATCCGCCACAACTGCTTGTCTGTCGTAATTCAACCAAGAGAGACGTGATATGAGATCTCCTGTTTCTTGCACTGTCCGATGAGCCCCTTGTCTTCTGTTTACGGGTCGTGAAATAATGTGAAGGGGGTCCCAGTGGCTTAGTGGTATGGATCTGGCCTTTAAAGCGAAAGGTACAGGGGTCGAATCCCCGTGACGACAGCTGTTGTACTTCTTCACAAAACTCGCTATAAACATATTCGCCACTCCCCAGAATCCTATGGAGGTAGGTGAGATCAAGAACCTAGTCTTATCGGAGACGGACGACACATTCGGAGGTCCCGTGTGCAAGGTGCGCACGTTAAAGAAACCTTGGCAGTTGGAAATCGAGATAGAGAGGGCCCTACACTGTAATGGTAACAGGGAACTAAATAAGAAAGAAAGAAAATAACGTGACTCTGGCTGAGTTATTGATGGAAATCTGGCAATTAGTTTAACGTTGACGGTGTTACCCGTGGCAACACATTATAGGTCATGATATCAAAGGTTGGACCTCCGATTTATAGTCCATCTCCGAAAGCTCTTGAATCCATAAGGAATCCACGGAGTCATACAAACTCCGAGAAAGTCCAAAGGAAAAAGATATCCACGTCATCGCCGGGATTCGAACACAGGACCTCCTGGGCACAAGGCGAATACGTTACCGTTACGTACGATGCCCCCAAGCTCATAGGAAGATTCTATTTTCAAATGATTGCAGCTCATATCTTGCTCCTGTTTTTGTTTTACGCTCTTTACAGATCTCGGAAAGTACCAAGTGGTGTAAGTCTCCCAAGAGCCTTTCAAGCCGTGGTGCTAATGCATAAACCGGTTTCAGCAGCGTGAAGCATCCATGGCATGCCAATTAGTCACTTTTTGGATATATTACTTTAAGAACGATACACATCTTAGATGACACGGGCACATAGTATTGAAGAGAGATGAAAGTTGTGTAGGGAGAAGTAGAGAGATGTCATTTTGAACCGAGAAGAAGGGTAGACCAAGAAATAGATATAGACTTGAAAACAACAAGCATTTGATGAAGATATGGCTGAAGATAGAAAAGGATGGAGAATAGGAACACTTCCCGGCGACCTCACACCCTAGGATGAGATACACCTGTAGAAGAAAAAGACTTAATCAACTATCAGTGGAAAATTATGGCCTGTTCACATGGTGCGGGGTTTTTTCAGCATTTTCCGCGCGGCAAACTGCATGGACGCCCCCTTACAATAGATTGACTGTTTAATTACTCCGCGCCATAGAACGGAAGCAAACTATGATCTGATTTATCAGCGCTGCATCGCTCGGAACAAATTAGATTGGTAAGGGGGAGCGAATAAAAACAAACGCCGTGCGGAAGGTGCTGAAAAAACGCACCATGTTAACACGGCTTCAGGGCCAATTTTTACTCCTGGGGTTGGGTGGGGTAATCGAAGGGAAGTTTCTTTCCCAAGAAAATGGCGAATCGTTTGGTGAAGGATTCAAACCCACGACCCTCACCATAGAAGTCCACTGTCGTATCCACTAGACCACTTCGTCTTCTGCAAAGTGATGTATAGTACCAACCATGGATAAAAAAAAATTTAAAAATCTGCGTGGAACTTTAAGTTCTTCATGTGAGCAGCCATGGGTAGGTGGTTTCTTGATTGCTGATTAACATTGCAACATCGTATGACGCAATCTTTATCTTTATATTAGAACTGTTACAGTTTGTGGCTTGCACAGGGGCCATCTTGATGCAAGACACAGTGCACGTGTTTGTGTGTGCATGTGTGTGTGTGTGTGTGTGTGTGTTTGTGTGTCTGTGTGTCTGTGTGTGCGTGTGTGTGTGTGTGTGTGTTTGTGTGTCTGTGTGTCTGTGTGTGCGTGTGTGTGTGTGTGTGTGTTTGTGCTTGTGCGTGTGATTATACATGAAGACCGACGATCTTTTGGAAGGCCACAGATAAGACCAATTATGTTAAGGTCAGTAGCGTACACTTTTTGATAAGATCTAAACGAGTACTTTTTGTGTCGATTTGTTTTCTTTCAAGACCCAAGAACTCGATACGATTTCCAACTTAAGTTTAATTAAAAGACGTCTGGCGTTGTTCAAGGAGGGATACATTCTTTTTTTACAGAAAAAAATTGGAAATGTCTCAGATTCTGATAGTTTGGATATGAAAGTAAAATACGTTGAAAGTAATAGACAATATTACACCTTTTTTTCTTTCTTTTGTGTTTCTTTCGCCTACGTCGTCATTTTCAGGTTCCGAGAGGCGAAGGGTGCTTCCTTCGTATCTATGCTTGGGCAAGCCGTCGCTGGGTTACGGGAGCGCCGGTGGTCGAACGGATAGCACGCTGAACCGGTCGGCGTAATCAAGCAACTTTGACCGTGACTAGTGTGTGGATGGGTGACCACTCGGGCGCTGTGTCCTTGAGCAAGATACTTCGCCCTAGCTCACAGGGCGCTGAATTATGGTGGGGGTGAATGAGAGGCCACAAGTTACTGTTGTATTTCTATGATTATATATTGTAATGTTATGTGATATGTTTAATGTAATGTGTAATGTATTTATGATTGATTATGAATCATATGTCCACCTTTGTAAAATGCCCAATTTCCCCGAAAGGGATGAAAAAAATACTTACGAAAAGAACTTTCTATCTATTTATTGTGTGACCCTATCATGTCAGCCTCCTTGCTTGTCACGTCTTGCTGGAACTTGTAGATTGAGAGAAAGGTCTCCATGCTTCTAGAGACCTGTCAAAACTATAAAGGAAGTAAAGAAAGCACTGACTTATATGACGCCCGTCCATGCTCTATGCGTTTTACAGTGTTTCGTTTACTTCCGACAAGCCATTACACCCCGGTATCCTTTCCAACTCCATGGGGAGTATACAGTGTGAATTGCCTATTAGGTGCTTCAGCCCAAAATTTTGACAAGATCATTCACTGCCCTCTAACGGGTACTCAGTGACACCTGAGTCTGGATGACGTCACAGCCCTAGTGGGTGATACTTATTCAATATACACAGTCGTAATAAATGATTTGACAATTGATCCAATTGCAGAAAATGTGTCAACATTTATTCATTTACTTAATTAAGTATTTGAATCGAATTATTATCGAGATGAACTGTTGATGTTGGGTAGTTCGCTCAAATCTGTAATAATCTGTTTTAAAATCACCCACTAACAAGGATTGCTTCCGTTTGACCACACTGTGGTGTCAACCAAGATACGCTTTTGCACTCGGAGGTGAGAATTTTGAGTCATAAGTTGTTAATTTGTGGTCTAGCTTTCAAAGAAATCATAGTGACAGTAACAACGAAGTTTGTGTTAGGATGACGAACTCAGTGATGGTGGAGACACTGGGGAATTTATTGGTCGTTGTTTTTCTTCGATAGATCATATTTATCACATCCTGACAATATGTCTGGCAACCAACGTAAATTTTAGATAGGAAGGCACGGCAATTGAAGTGTCAAGCTTAACATGAATTTTGACGGAATGCACCGTCTTCCCGATGCAAAAAAAGCTTAACATGTATATAGCGCATATCCACAAAGTTCATCATGCTCTATGCGTTTACCCCAGGCAGGCCATAACACTCCTGTATCTCTCTCACCTCCTTGGGGAGTATACAGTACGAGCTGCCTGTTAGGCGCTTCGGCAATAGCATTCAGACAAGATCGTTCGCTGCTCTGGGTCGGGTACTCATTTACAGTCGAGGGCAGGGCACAGCGCCCGAGTGGTCACTGTCGATGTTGCTTGACTACGCTGACTGGTTCAGCACGCTATCGATATGTGTGTGTTTGTGTTTGTGTGTGTGTGTGTGTGTGTGTGTGTGTGTAGATGTGTGTGTGTGTGTGTGCGTGTGTTAATACTTGTCTTTACCAATCTGTCTAGATTTAGAACAGCTCAATAAATACTTTCTCTTATATTTAAATCCAAGTTGTCATGATGAAATGACCAAGGGAGAAAACCTATATAATTATTCCAATGAAAAAAGTATTTTACTCAGTTATCTCCCTGTCATCAGAATCGGAACGATGAAACAAACTAAAAGATAATGGTGATATGTATGTCTTGTGAGTGGCGCTGCGGTGTCTTGTGAGTGGCGCTGCGGTGCTGCTGTGACGGCGGCCGTTATAAGAGACGAGAAGGGGTGAAAGTAAAGCATCAGATACACACTTATCATTCTGTAATAATCAGTGAATCATATGCTGAATAACGCTCTTATCCTAATAGTGTCACCGTGGCTTTTTGTGCATCACAAGTAAAGACAATGCATGTCTTTTAAGTGTGTAAGTGACTCATAGAGCTTTGTGAAATCACCTAGCTCCTTCATTTTGACACGAGATTGTTGACCTTTCCCAATCCAGTTGTATTCTATGATCGGATGCCAAACAGCCTAGAGTGGTAGAACCTCCCAGTTTTTTATCAATAGCGGAGTGGGTACAGGGCTACAGTAATTTGTTTATTGGCCCGTCTTTGATGAAAACTGATCAGTGTATTACTCATGGTGCCAATAAAAAGTTGTGGAGACAGTGGGATGATCACCTGCTTGTCTGATACTCCCAGATCCAAAGAGTTTCCGGCTCTGTGTTCAGTCGTGTTTGGTGGCCAGGGTACCTGCATTTATGACAGGTATCTTGTGTGCCTGTAATAGCTGAACATAGGGCAGGCCCTAACACTGTTCTGTTGTATTGATGGGGTTCGATCAAACAAACAAACAAACAAACAGGGTACCAAGCAAATCTTGCTTTAATGATAAACCTTTAGTGTAGTTGATTTTTAAAACAAACCCAAAAATGTCCCCTTTTTATCAACTTTTCAAAACTAAGAACAGAATTATCTAGAATTATCTAAATACGTTTTTAACTGACTTTGCACAGATTTGTGCATGTCTTGATAAACCGGGAAAGCAGCCAAAGCCTCCTCGATGTCAAGAAATTATAGCATTCAATGGGGGTCCCAGTGGCGCAGAGGTGCGGTTCTTGCCTCAGAAGCGAAATGTTCATGGTTCGATTCCTAGCAGCGTCGGTTATTTTTCTCCGTGAAACTCGTTGAAAACATATATGCCACTCCCCTGATCCTATTCAGGTAGGTGGGATCAAGAACC
>JARBEQ010254406.1:0-10913 GCA_030265355.1 Tritonia tetraquetra
CCAGAGAAATCCAGCCTCATGATGCTGGCCCTACACTGTAATGGTAAAAGGGAACTGGATAAGAAAGAAAGAAAGATCAAAGATTCATTTGGTTTTAGGGTACTATTCCTTACACTGCGAAATGTGTGTGCCAAACTCGCATTGGAACTCTTCCTACATTTTTTTCGATAACCATTCCTTTTGACCCCAATTTCGAAACCTGTTTATTTTCATTGAAGAAAGAGAAGCGAACCCATTTTTGACGGTTGCGAAAAGGGCCCTTAAAGATATTCAACTCTCCTTTTATTCCACAGCTGAAACGTTACTTTATCAAAGCAGGAACTCTATCCCAGGTGGTTTCCTCTGGCTCACCTCAAGGCCTGGTGTTCCATTCCAACAGACTGTATTATTTTGATGCCATCTACGAATCCATCAACCGTGCTCCGTATCCATCCGTCCGTAATGCTGCTGTTTTACGCAGTAATATTAAAGGGGTGGGAGCTCTCAAAGTATTCTACAACAGGCATGATTGTGAGTTTTTCTCCTCTAAAGCAATGCATTCATATCTGTAATATCAGGGAAGAATGGAATTGTGACACTAACAGAAAAATTAGAGAAGAAAAAATGTGATATGCATCTGTGAGAATTTGATTCATGTTTGCTCGTGACAATATCGCCTTGCTAGAGGTAGAGGAACTCTGCTTAACAGACTGTGCTAGCCCAGGTTAAGTGGTGTCTGTAGCAAGTGTGTGTACATTCCTTTCTTGGTATTTTCATCATTGGTGTCGGCTCCATTTTTATTATCTTTTCAAAGGTGAGATGAAATGTGCGTGTGAATGATCTATTTCTAGCTGAACTGCCTAGGTAAATTGATTTTACCAACTGGTTGAGGCTTCTTAATTTTGTAATAAAAAAGAATCTCGTTAGAGTTGATTTGCTGACTTCAATTCTTCTCAAAGTTTCATTCTTTTTGTTATTTCAGCTGGTCAAAAGAATGCTTGCTCAGATGACAATGGTGGCTGCCAACATCTCTGCCTCCCCAAAATTTCTGGAGGTTTTACATGTGCTTGCAGTATTGGCTTTGAGCAGCATGAGGATGGTACTTGCTCAGGTAATGGTTCTATAGTTCTTCTTTCAGCTATTATAAATCCTGGGGTATGGAATTTATATCAGGTCGTTGTATCACACTTTTCAAGTATTAATTCTCGTCCTATGTGTTCTCTATAAAAACCTATTCTGATGCTTTCATGAAGAAGGGCGAATGATACTAATTTCTTGTTAGCCTTATTCACCCTTCTTCATGAAAAGGGCAGTATTGTGGTCAACATTTCCATCTTTAAAGTGTTGAAATGACTGATAAGTTAAGATATTAAGTTTGCAATCTGAATTCCAGTAGCGTGGAGTATGGAAAAATACTGCAGTTATAGATATGTAAATTATAATGGGACCTTGCCTTCATGAATTTGTGTGTTGCTATCGGATTTTGTTGAATTATAATAAGATCAAATTGCTTTTGAAATGGATTTATCATATTGACTGAAACAAGACTGCTTTTCCCACCAGCTGAGAGCTCCTTTGTGATAGTTTCCATGTACAATGTTATCAGAGGCTTTGGAATGAGTCGTGTGGACGTGGATGAAGCCATGGTTCCCATTGCTGGTGCCAGTAAGTCTTCTCTTTATTATACATATCTTTAAAAGGAAAGATCTTTCTTGTTGCTGTAGATACTTATTGATATGAATGAGTGACAGTCGAGTCTTCCTCTGTAAGCCCCAGGGAGGACCTTGATTGTCACTCTAAGGGCAATTTTTTTTATTTGTCATGAGTTCCCTACACTTAAACCCATCCTCACCTGGGTGGGGTTTTGGTCTGAATATGTTTATCATTAATAGCTCAATAATTAATGATCTGATAGTCACAAAGAAATTTATGCTGGATTAGACATTCATTATTAGCAACCACATAATTCATCTGTGTAAAAATATTTTCATCTTTATGATTGAAATGAACTAATGATTTTAAGCAATTTTCTCAGATGCCCCAGTTTTAGCACTGGATATCAGTTCATAGCTGGGAAAATAAACTGTGATTGATTGACGTCCTATTTAGAGGGAGGCAAAATCCCCACCTTTCAGTTAAGGTTACTAAAAGCTGTTATGGGATATGGAGTCTCACTCCAGATTACCTCGCTGACCCATGTGTAGAAATGTGTACCACTGAGAGTTGGGAAATCTGTGACAGACAGTGTTCTATCAAGAAAGTGACATATTGTCACTTGCCCACTTTATGCTACCAACTACCAGTTAAAACCTAGTTCCATTATTGTAAAACCTTTTTAAGGCATACTTAGGATTTTCTGGTTGGGTTGTGCCTGGTGGCAGACATGTATGTTTTAAGGTCATGGATACATTTTCAAGTCTTAGTTTAATTTTTGTTATTCTATTAAAAATAATCAACCTTATGGTGGCCATTCACTTACATGCAAGCATGACAAATGCATTACAAATCTATGATGTAAAATTTGGTTTCATTATGCCATGCATTTGGACTTGCCATGCCTCCAACTTTCGTCCAATCTCTCCACACCCTTTCATGCTTTCATCGTGCAAGCATGACAAGTCTCATGCGTGCATGACACTTGTCATGCTTGCATGTGAGTAGTAACCGTTAGTTTACTTTACTATTCTCTCATATTTTCAGCAGTTTTGATAATTTTCATTTCTGAACATTATTCTATACATTTAAAAAAAATGGTAGTTACTACTGCTGTATCTCCTGTTTATTTTTTTTTTCAGATAGAGCCACAGTGTCAGTGGACGTGTACATGGCTGCCAATTATATCTATTGGGCTGATGCCAGGAATGGAGCATCCCTGGGCAGCAAAAGGTCTTATGGAGGTATTCACCGAATCAAGCCTGACGGGTCTGGATTGCAAGAAATCCTTACATCCGGAATTGGTTCACATAGTATCCAGGGATTGGCCATTGACTGGATTGCAGGTGGGTTAAGGGCTCTCAAGTCTAATTGGCTTTTCTGAAAATTCCGAAAAATAAGTTGTTTAGACCAAAGAAGCTGGAGGCCGCCAAATAGACCAATTCTAGGGATTTTCCCGATTTCCGAAGAAGGTTGACTCCAGTGAAAGTAGTTGTATATTATATTTGATTTTTATTAGTTTCATTTCTGTCATAGAGATGTACTTCAGCTCACAATGCAGAAAATTGAAGAGACTTTTTATGCTCCTAAAAATCATAAACTGAGTCATACATTAGATATAGGTCACAGTGGGTTGATCACCTGCTGGCTTAATACCTTGATCCAGAGAAATCCAGCCTCATGGTGCTGGCCCTACACTGTAATGGTAAAAGGGAACTGGATCAGAAAGAAAGAACATTAGATAAAGAGCCATGTGTTCATCATCAACTTGCCACCATCTTTCACGCGTAATACTCTGTCGCCCAGTAATCATTCTAAATAATTACCGAAAATGACATGCAATACAGAAACACAAAAACTCATTCTTTCCATACAATACATATGACCAACTCTCTGTTCAAATCAATATCTGTAAACTATGAAATTATGTCACATCTAATCATCCATGCTCACCCAAATACTGAACGGTTGGAGAAAGAATCTGGAATCAAATTCCAGTAGCTGATTTAGATGCTGATACTTTAGTATTAAACAATGTGAGTGAATATGCACTGTATAAAATAAGATAAAAATTGTAGCTGATCCCCTGCTTGTCTGAAGTCCTTGGATCCATAGCATTTCCACCTCTATGTTTGGCTATATATGGTAGTTGGGACTCATGCATTCCAATATGTGGTTAGGACTCCTGCTTTCTGATATGTGTGTGTCTTGTAACCATTTGGTGGGGAACGTAGGTATTATAAAAATATTGCTATGGATAATGACCAACTTTTCTTTTTTCCCAGGCAACATCTATTTCACAAATGCTTTTGATGTTGAAGTTTTCATCGAGGTGATGAGATTGGATGGGGCTTACCGGAAAGTTTTGCTCCGAGAAAACCAAGGGCAGCCCAGGTCAATTGCAGTCAACCCTATTAAGAGGTATATATGTCCTTAACAGCCTGGGGTCGGAACTTAACCCATTTGTGATAGCGGACAAATTATTATTATTTCTATGCCTGGGTATAGAGTGAGGAAATTAAATTTTATTCCAGGAAAACAACAGCGGAACACATAACCCTGTCTTAAATCATTGTAGGCACAAAGTTTCTGAGCTCACAATAAATAATGTTCAGCCTATTTGACGAATTTGCCTGACATGACACCAATGAGTTGACCACTCATTAAGAGAAGTCACTCTTGGTTTACCTTGCTTTGACAAATCTTAGCATGACATGGGAAGCAACTGCATGCCACTTCTTTAATTCTTTTTGCTGATTATCGTGTTAATAACTTTAAGTGTGTTTTGTAAGGAAGAAGTATTTACATTCCTGGAATAGGATAATAATATAACAGAGCTGTATTGACAAAGGATGAAAGGAAGAGTCATGAACATAAACAAGCCCTGAAAGATATGATCCTATTTAGCTATACCATCATCCAGCTGTTTTTTAAATTCTTTCCTTCACATCTAAAACTTTAGTACACCAAAGACATGACGTCATGGATGTCTACATGCAGATGTGTAAGTGTCCTGTGTACCATTTTGGTTGAACGTAGGGCTGGCTTCGGTGCTGCTTTGTAGTATTCATGTGGCATGATCACAAGGTAGCAGGGAATAGAATGATAAAATTTCTTTTTGTTTCTCATCCTTGAAATTCACTTGTCATGTTACTGCATTATGACCATAATTTTGTTGATGTACCTCTCTTCTCACAAGCAAATAATTACATCCAAATAGATACTTGTACTGGGCTGACATGGGTCAGAGTGCCAAAATAGAACGTTCCCTGCTGGACGGATCGGAAAGGAAAACCATTGTGTCATCTGGTATCAGCATGCCAAGGGACATCACTGTGGACTACCAGACGCATGACATTTACTGGGTGGATGCTGTGATCGATGCTATTCAGGTCAGAGAAGTTCTAAGACAGTGAATGATTTTAAATATGTTTTATATTGTATTGATAAGTATTTTCTCCCTGACTTGCTTTGGAAGACAGACAAGTAGCAGGCGCTGAAATGACCTTAGTCCTGAGTTCAGTGAAATAAGCAGAGTTGAGTGCCTTTCCCAAGGGCACAGCCCGCAAGTGGTCACCCATTCAAACTCTGATCAAGCTCAATGCTGCTTGACCACACTAACTGGTTCAGCGTGCTATCCGTTTGCCCACCGGCGCCTAGCTTTGCAGTCTCAAAGACGCTTGTTCTGCCAAAAAGATGGTTATTCGTCCATGCTGATTTCAAGGATAAGCTTGATAAGATGTCTCCATCCTCTGGTCTATCTTGGGCGAAGTTATGAATATGGTTGCTAAGATATGAACGGTTGTTTGTGAATGTCAGATTGTCACTCATTACGCTTTTAACTGACAGATTCAATGGTTTAGGTTAAAGGGAATAGGTTAAAACAACAGCAGTTGATAGAATACCATTTCAGTGTTAAGATTTCTTTTTGTTTTTTCTTCTTGTCAAATTCATTCCGCTTTGAAAACACGCTGGAGTCCCACTAAAGGTACTTCATTGTTTCCATGGGCAGGAAACTTTATTCAAATTGTCTCACTCAACCAGGTGTATAAATGGGTACTAATTCTCTACTAAGACTTGAGAAAGTATCCTATGATAGATCAGCGTCCTATCCAAAAAGTGATAACTTATTATTTCTCCACTTCACAATACCAAAACAGGGTCAAGTTCTCCATGAGCCTAAGGGTTCTTGAGGACATGGTATTTTTTTGTTTTTAAACAGGTTCAGGAAAGACAGTATTTAAAAAAAGACAAGTTTAGATAAGACAAAGTGTTACTAAATAAGTAAAGTTTGTATGTTCTGTTAGAATCATAAATGCTGTTAGAAATAAAGCTTTTTATAAAAAAATGTTTTTTCCGGTCCCGGAAATAAAATAATGTTAATTCAATTGAAATTGTCATGACAATTATTATGCTTTGGATTTCAGAGTGTCTCCTTCAGCGGTGGTAATCGTCGTTTTATCCAGACTAACACCCCAAACCCATATGGCCTGTCAGTGTTCAAGTCTTATGTCTACTGGGTGGACAGAAACCTACAAAAGGTACAATACTTCTTTTATCTTATGTAGCACATATTTAGCCACTTTGTGTTTTCATGTTTTATTTTGTTTTGTTTTGTTTTATTTTCCAAAGTGCATTTTTGTGCCCAACCTTATGTCCAGCATTGCTAGAAAAAACTCTGGATCAGATAGCAAGGCAAATAGGTAATCGGCCCATAGTTCTTTAACATCTTTAACCTTGAATGTCACAGTAAGCATCACATTTTAGGCATAGTCCAGATTTTGGCCAGAGCAATATTTACTATTGGCTTGATGGCCAACCCCTCACCTATCAGAAAACCAAGCAAAGTATGCCACACAGGACATTTGTATTTTAATTCAGGAAAAACACTAACGTTGATTTCCTTTTTTTTAAAGAGAGAGAAAAAAAGTAATATTTTATTTTTTATTTTTCAATTTACTAGACTAGATGTTTGTGACTGCTTCTGAGAGTAGGAGAATTCACTTTAAAGATAGTAACAAAAAAACCATTTTAGGTTTATAATTATGATGTACGACACCTACCAGCTTCACTTGGTAATATCTCAGTAACCATTCAACCTAATGGAATACATTTAATATTTGAAAATGGAATTGCTGTCCATAGTAATGATACCAAATATTTCTAAATATATTGATTCTGACTTACGTTCCACTTTGATTTTTGGGCTTGTTTGACATTGAAGCTTTTACCAAGTTATTTTTATATTATCATTATTTATTTAAGATATTCCGAGGTCTAAAGTCCTCCCAAGGAACTGCCCCTCAAGTATTGAAGAGCAACCTGGCAATGTTGAGTGACATCATTGTGTTCGATCAAAGTCTGCAGCCACAAGGTCAGGGGAAATGCTCTATGTGTGTGTTTGCATGAAAAAAATTGTGTATTGTTATTTTTCAAAGTCTGCAGGTACAAGGTGAGGGGAATGGCTCTCTGCGTTGGTGTGTGTTTTGATGTGTGCATGGGTTTGCTGTTTGTGTATTTGTATCTGCACTTGTTTGTGTGCATGTATGAGAAAAATTGTGTATTGTTTTGTTCAAACGTTTATTAATTTTCATATACCTTTTTACCTATCTCTTGGTTGACAACTTCCGGCAGCCCTCATTTTTTCACCCCAGTAATGCTTTATTCCATCTCCAATTTTAGCTAAAAAGGAAATGAATATGCCAAGAGAAAGAACAATTATTAATCTATCATGTCAGTTAAGGACTTCAAAATGCATGTACTTGTTCAAGAGTTATTTTAAAGAAAATTTGATAGCAACTACATCAGCAATACACTGATTGAAACTTTGATTGCTGTCAGAGAGTGGGCTTTTGAGATAGCGGTGAAAAACCATCACTGGGCATTATTATGATACACTTCACCGACCAGCTTCACTCGGCAATATCTCAGCAACCGTTCAACCTACCAGGATAAATTCAGTACTATTGGAAAGGGGAATAGCTGCCTTTACTAATGTAAGCAACATCTCTAAATGTATAAATTCTGACTATTGCTCCACTTTATTAGGGTCAATCACACTTAATTTTGCCCATGCATGCTTAGTTCTTCATCATTTCCAATTTCCCATCAGATGACAACAACCCGTGCAGTGCCAACAATGGAGGATGCCAACAACTATGCTTTGCTTTCCCCAACAACACAGACTCTTCTTGTGGCTGTTCCACTGGTATCTTGGCTGATGATAAAAAGACTTGCCAAGGTAACTCACTCAATTCTATTTTCATTAGTGTCGAACTCCAATTTTGGTCAATTTTTTAGTAAGATGAAGATAATCATAAATAAGGCCAATAAACAAACAGAGGTGTCACTTTTCCGGCAATTGCTGGAATTCTGGCAGCCAGGAAAATATCCGGCAGCTATAAAAAATTATGTCAGTAGTATACACGTGAAACAGGTTTGTCCTTGATCTCTATTGATGGGCAAAAAAAAATTCAGGCAATTTTGTCAGAGCCTGGCAGCATTTCTGAAACAAATTTTTATTGCCTATTCCTGTTCCTCAGCTATTGTAAGGACTTGGGAATATTTGCCATTTTAGGTTTTGTAATATGTTTTACAATTTAAGGGTAGGTGTTTCTAGTAGGATTTCCTGTTTCTCACTCATTGAATTCATGTCATCTATTTTCAAACATGATACGATGACTATCATTTTGTCAGTGTGCTCCTCTTTTAACAATTTCTAACATCATGAGTTTCCATACATGTTATCCAAGCTAGGTTTAAAAAAAACTTTAATCTGTAGTAAGCAAGTTGCAAATGACGACGATGATGATGATGATGAAAACAATGACGATGATGCTTATGATGATGATGATGATGATGATGATGATAATAATTACCAGCAGACCAGCATGTTGGCAAAGACAAGAAGCAGGGACATAATGACTGACTGAATCTCTTTTCCTTTCCCTTCCTAAAGCTCCGTCATCATTCCTCCTATTTGCTGCGGAGACAGAGATTCAGAGTTTATCCATGGATGCCAACTCTACCTCCAATCCTATTCCATCCATTGCTGGATTAAAGGTAATTGGAAAATCTTCATTAGATAAAAAATAATCATATGTATGTCTAAAATTGTTTCACCAGTGGTCAAGAAGATAGCAATGGAAACTATCCTGTGAAAAAATATTTCCTTAGAAGATCCTGAAGATTTTTGTCATAATGTCACATAATACAGTAGATGAGGTGTGTGTGTGTGTTAACCATTTCTGTGTCCTTCCCATTTCTAAACTATAAACAAGGAAAGAATAATGTTACAGTGCCAGAAAAATAAGCCTAAGAGAAAGAAGAAAATTGACATGTCAAAGTGAGGAATCGAACCCAAACTTTTGGAGCGATATGAGGAAACCTACTAGACCAGTGAGCCACCGCCACCCCAAAAGAATGGCATACAAACTCAAGGTGTATAGTGAGGCAATGCTAAATTCACAGATTCGATCACCAGCCACAAACGACAGTCAAGTTTTCTCCATTCGAGTCATGCTGTGGGCTATAATCACATGCTCTTGGCGGGACAACAACAATATCAAGCAAACAAATATGGACGATATAGATACAAGAGTAGCTCCGGTAATAGTACAGTTAAGTACTATAATTAGTAATATTGTACCATAATGTGTAGTATTGTATTTGAATCATCATTAGCAAGAAACATGTTTCCTGTTTTATCAAATTGCACCGCTTTGAATTCAACCATTATTATACAACTTTGGAGTATTTAATCTTCAATGCAATCTGATTACTGATTAGCCACTTCCAAACATATCACTGTGGCATCTCTGGCCAAAGTAACTAAGTCACCTCACCTATGGATGCAAAGATCTGGGTTTCAAATCCTACCTGGAAAGGATTTTTTTACCTTGTCACATGAAATCTTCATTTCCTATAGGAGGCCTTTGTGATGGAATCATTATGTTGGATAGGATGAAAACTACCAATTATTTGATAGAGTGTAACTTTGAGACAGAGAATTTCTTGTTCTCTTCACTTTGTAATCATAGGTTCTCTATCCTGTCTATAAAAGTGATGTCTCAAACAGTTCCTATGCACCCTAAAGCAAACTGTACAACAGACAATATATTATGACATGGTGTTTTTGAAATGAGGATAAGAGTATATATAATCTTGTCATACCTACTCTGCTCTAATTGACTGTCATTACAGGGAGCTGTAGCATTAGATTACGATGGCCATGAGAACTACATCTACTTTAGCCAAGTGAATTCCAAGCAAATCAGTCGTGTCAAAAAGGGATCTACCAAGGTGGAGGAGTTCATGGCACCTAGCATGAACACCAGTGAGTTTTGTCATTTTTTGTTAGTTTGTTATTGTTTTTCTTGGGTCCCGGGACTCATATCCAAACTGCCTTTTTTGTATTCTTGTTAGTATCTTTGTACATGCTGATTTTAAGCATCAACGAAGGATTAGAGTTTGTTTTTTTCTCAATATATATTGTAAGTTGCAAGATATTAGTATGATCTAGCATTTTAAGCTTGCAATTTGTCATTTTAGATTTTCTCTATAGCATGTGTGAGTGAGGGGGTGGGGCAAGGTGGTGTGTGAGTGTGAGGTGAGGCAAGGTGGTGTGTGAGTGTGAGGTGAGGCAAGGTGGTGTGTGAGTGTGAGGGGGGCAAGGAACTTTAGTCTGATTACCTCACTCCTCACCTACCCAGAGGTAGAATGTTTATCTAAGTTTTGGGAAACTAATCTGTAATAGACCAACTTTCTATCCAGAAAGTGAGAGATTGTCACATGTCAGCTTTATGTTACCGTAACAGGTCCAGCCCCATGAGCCTAAAGGCTCTAAAGGAAATATTACTTATTCTACCACATACAACAGATCGACAAAAAAAGACATCCACCTTCTACTGCATGGCATCAGACCTAAGAGCACAAACTCAAAGGCTGCTAGACTAGAGGAAATTTTACACAAATGATGTAATACCATATTTTGAGATAATGTAACATTATTGGTAGATACCCGATTTTCACTAAATGTGATACATATTTTTAAAAATGTGATGTGCAATAATCCCCAAACTGTTTGACATGAAAGTTCTCTCAAGTCATGAAATCCGATTAGTAAAAATTGATAATGGTTTAATTACTCAAATTTGAATTAAGGGTAGTTGGTGGTTAAAAATTGGCTTTATCTAGCAATGCCAGTGAAATTTTGTTTTTGGCTTTTAAGCCCTTCTAACTGTGTCAGTTTGATAGCTCTATCTCTGTAAAGAAAATAACCA
>JARBEQ010254417.1:0-19842 GCA_030265355.1 Tritonia tetraquetra
ATGATGATGATGATGATAAAATTAGAAAGATAACAAGAATAATGATGATGATGATGATAAAATTAGAAAGATAACAAAAATAATGATGATGATGATAAAATTAGAAAGATAACAAAACTAATGATGATGATGATGATAAAATTAGAAAGATAACAAAAATAATGATGATGATGATAAAATTAGAAAGATAACAAGAAAATAATAAGAAAAAGAGCAATAACAACAACAATAACAATTTTTACAAATAAATATAATAACAAGAAAATAATAACAATAAAAATAATAGCAATAACAATAATAATTTTTAAAATAATAATAACGACAATACTATAGATCATGCATACAAACATGCAAAAACAATCCCATTGAAAACATAATGATCGCGTGACCATAATATGTGGGTTAAAGGTCACACTCATACAGGTTATAGAGGGGTCAAAATGGGAGGAAGTCAAAGGTTGACCGGGTCATAACTGCAACCAAGGATATCAACACAAAATGTCAAGCAAACGGAACTAAAAAATTTAATTTTTGACATTCGCAAACCTCATCAGGACAGAAGAGAGAGAGAAAAAAGAGATTAAAAACAAAAAGAGTTAACATTTTCTCATTCCTTTAGTTTGTATCAATAATTTTGTCCCCAATTGTCATACAAGAGTTAAAACACTTCATATCAGATGCAAAAAATAAAAATAATATAAAAAATAAAAAACAGGGGAAAACTGGGAGTCTTGAGTCTACAAAAAAAAACAAACAAAAAAAAAAACAACCGACATAAAGAAATAGAAAAAGACAACGCAACGTAGAAGGGATTTTTTTTTTGTCTGAGAATAATCACTTACTTTTGCTACATCATCCTTTAGGGCGACGACGCAGAGGGGGGAAGGGAGATAATAATGGAGGGCAACATAAAGTATGAGCATAATGGAAAAAAATATATTACAAAATGAAAAGAATTTTTAATGTTTGTGTCGTTAGTTTTCTTTAAAATTGAAGAGCCATAGACTAATGACATTTTCTCTATATCATAGACCATATTACACATACTCAAAATCTATAATACATAAATATTAAGTGTCATTTTTCAGTGAAATACTGAACAAGTATAAGTAAAATAACTGAGAGTCGTATACAATAATATGTCTATTGAGAGAAACAGGAGAAGAAAAATGTCAAATCATATACAGCTTGTTTTAAAAAAAATGTTAACACTATAATGGCACAAGGCACATTTGTATTGAAAGCATTTGATAGTGCTGTTTCAAGTGCCATTCGGTGCTAACATTTTTTTGAAACACCCTGTAATATATATGCAAGTTTTCTGTAGTCAACACGCTGACTTTGGACACAATATGAGAATAGTTTGTTTTTTTCTTTCAATGTTGTTATAATTTATTTTTTTAAAGAAAAAGGGTTAAAATGTTAGTAACACAGTCGTACAATATGAGACTTGACATATCCATGGGTGTAACTGAAAATTTTGGAAACTCTGAAATATACTAGCTAAAAAGGAGTTAAATTTGGTATTGCACAACCCAGATCTAATATGTGCATTTTCTTTTTTTACATTACCATTTGGGAAAAAAAATATTCAGTCTGAATTAAAAACCAGGAATTCTGATAAAAACCCTGAAAAATCCTACCTGGTATATTATGATAAAGTAGCGTAATCGACTTAATATAAATAAATATAAAGGGTATATATATAGCACATAATGATATAAATACAGAACATCCAAAATGTATAATACATATCATATCAATCCCGACAACATAATATAATATATACATCTTCTACAAATATTCACAATCAGTGAATGACAAAAAAAGTATTTCAATTTACACACATACCCACCTCCCCCCACCCTCCTAAACACCCCTCGCACAGACACAAAATGTACAAAACGCAATGAAGTGTCTCCACTGGAAAAGTCTTTATAACATCAACTATCACCCAACATTAAGAGAAATAGAGATACAAGGAGACCCTACAAGAACTTCTTTTCAATCATCAATTTCCACGAGGTATGACATTGTGTCCATACGCTTTACTTAGAAATAAACCCAAAAAACAAAAACTATTAAATCAAAGTAAATGGTAACACATCAGCTTTAAGAGAGGAGACCCTCTCACCAGTACACATCCACCACATAACACATCAGCTTTTAGAGAGGAGACCCTCTCACCAGTACACATCCACCACATAACACATCAGCTTTAAGAGAGGAGACCCTCTCACCAGTACACATCCACCACATAACACATCAGCTTTTAGAGAGGAGACCCTCTCACCAGTACACATCCACCACATAACACATCAGCTTTAAGAGAGGAGACCCTCTCACCAGTACACATCCACCACATAACACACTCTGTCTCCTAATTTCATATCTTATCAGTTGAATCATAGACAACTAACACTTGGATCCATTTCATGCAGCTGACAAACTATCAACACATCTACTATAGGTGACTCGTAACCACAAAAACCATTACACATCTCTATAAATAGAATACTAACACAGAACAATAAAACATACTAAATGCACATCAACTAGACTACATCTCAAAATACACATGATATAACACACAGACTATTTTTTAATCTCTACACATTTATCATGGATTGTCTAAGCCAAAAACAGATCTGTATCACACTCCATTTCGAATTCTTCTTTTCAATTCCCTGTAGCAGCTATCACCGTAAAACATCACAAGCTGGCGTCATGACAAGGAGACAAGACCATAATTTATAGTGTAACAGAAGGCGCTTGTAGAGACAGATGTTTAAAAGTCGTAAGTTATCAGTTTAAAGGAAAGAACCATAAAAACCATTGTATAACCCTTTTTGGTGGGTGTATGTTAGCTAAGGGGTTAAGAAAACATCTTCAATTTAGAAGGTCATTGAGTTTGAGCCCCAAACACTTGAGTATTTTCAAGAGCAGGAAACTTCCTTCTGATTGCCTCACTTAATCCATGAGAAGAAATGGACATCACCTTTCCAATGAAAATGGCAAAGCAAATATGTGAGACTAGTCCGTGATAGATTGTCGCTTTTCTGCTTCAAGCTACAGACACTGGATAAAGCACCTGCATGGGTGACAGCCGGTATGACTTAAGAATTCCTGCAAGAGTATTCATAATTTCTTAATTTCCTGCAACCAACACATTTTCACTATACAGAAACACCTTCCGGCCAGAGAATTTTAATTTTCCTGCCTGACACCCGTTCTACGGACACTGGGTAAAGCATCTGCCCCATGAGCCTGCAGGTTCTATAGAATTACTTTGAGAGATATATAATCACCATAAGGAACATAATTACAAGAGTTGCCATATGCGAATCAGACAAAAGACAGCACATGAAAAAAGGTAACAAATGAACGACAAAGCTATTCATAAATCAAATTAATATAAATACAAATTTGCCAAACTTCTTATTTTGAAGAGAGTTAATTTAACTAATTCACTTTTAAATGACAATATATTGCACAACTAATACATATAGCTATAACTTTGAACAAAAACAAAGGGCTGGAGTTGTGTGATAACGATATACATCAGCAGTCTTTTGATTCAGTTTGGTATTCTTTTGAATATATAGGGTATATATATATATATATCAATATATATCAGGGACTTGTATGTGACTGTAGACTGGACATAACAGGATTTACATACATAGAAACAAATCACAGAGGGTAAGGGCTGGTATTATAAGTACAATGAATTTGTTTTCAGTTTGACAGATAGGAAATTATGGAAAATGTGCTAACCCACATGCTGAAAAATTCCTGCAAAGTCTGAGTTGTTCCACCATCAAAATATTGTTAATTGACCACTCGTCTTTATCATTTTTTCCTTTCATATCATTTCCAGGTTTAATTTCAGTGTCAGGTTTATCTATAATTAATAAACTTCCTCCACTCCCTTTCTATAAAGTAATTTCGCTTCTCTATACAATATCAGAGATGACCTCTATCCACATTTTCCTAGGTTCCTATGGTTCATATGTATAGGTTTCCACTCAAAATGTCTTTATCATATCCTCTTCAATACTTCACTGTATTGGCCAAGAATAATAATACATTTTTCAATCACATAAGAAAGTATTCAAAACAAGCTATCTACTCAATCTTCAATTGGCCAAATATGAGAAGACACAATAGTGATTTTGTCAGGCTAACCATCCAATGTCGATAAGATTTTACCTAAAAACTGTTGCCACCTTCCACAGGTTTTTGACATACTGCAACCAATTCCATGTGAACATAGACTTAATTGAGAGATCCTCATATCATGTGTGTTAATGATAGGGAGGTGTGAGTTGTTTCCCTCTAAGCCATATAAAGGGCTTGTGTCATAGCTACATACAGCCCCATAGATTCTATTTCTATAATTTCTCTTTAATGTAACTCTGTTTCAATTAGAACATTGCGTCTTTCGGTCAATTCGTCATTTCAGCTAATGCACACACACGCAAACTCAAGAAAAAAATCTTTAATATAGTGAGCTTGTAAAATAAAAACCATATAAAATTATTCTAATTTCATAAAATAAATTGCGATGATAATGAAACACAATTATTGACAACAGTGACAAGAATAAATCTATTACATCGTCACTGTGATTATTACAAAGATTAAAATGATAATATTGACGATGACATTGAAGATTATCGTGATGGTCATCGTGATGGCGGTGAGACAACATCTCTGATATAGCTTACAAGAACTTGCCATGACTATAATATCTAGGGTACTATTTTTTGAACTGGTGATAAAGAGAAAACAAACTCCTTGTAATAATAGCAGTGAAAAAATGTTCACTCTACACAGCACACAGAGAGAAGTACTAAACTAACAATGGCAGGCCGGCATGGTTTTTTATGCCACAACAACATGCAATAATTCATTCATTCATTCATTATCCATCTGTCACAAACCCAATTAATACTTCATGACAAGTGCTCTGTGTCTATTGAGTAAGATGCATAGTGTAAATGCCACATTACAAACACCAAAGGAGCAAGATATCTCAACCCTGGAAACACTTTATCCCAAATATCTTAACCCTAAACCTAATCCTACTTTCAAAAGTTAATAAATAATTCTGAAAAATGATATTCATCATCCCCTCACAGAGTAACAAAACGGATATGACAAATGTCACCATTTTGAAATAAAAAAATTAACATATAAATTTTTATTTTTTAAAATTCAGCACCTTACTCATAAAACACCAAAGCTACCTCCATATTGAACGAGCTATACATGATCTATCTAAATGAATACACTGTCATTCCCAAACCAAAGGTTATCTGGACCATATCATGTCTATTTGAGTCAGTGGCAAAACATCTTCCATTTTTACACGTGTTGGTAATGAATGATAAAAAGAGGCCACCTTAGAATATGACGCAGCTCTAAAGCAAGACTGTACAATTGAATGTTTTATGTTGTGTGAAAATATGATTTGTCTTGTTATTATTTTATGAAGAAGAAAGTGTGTGGAAAACATTGTTCTTTCTTTCTTAAATTCATCATTCACTGGTCTACCTCTCAGTGTCAGGTTTATCTAAAATGAAAAAACTTCCTTCATACCTCTCTTTTGCTACATTTTTTCGTTGCATCAACGAAAGTAATTTCTCTTCTCTTTTTCCATTGTCAGTTTAGTAAAAATTGTGTATACCTTCATAAACAAGCAAGATGATATTAATAGTGCTTAGAAAATAGACTGCTGTATGAAAAAAATAAAAGGAGAGCCTGCATGAATCACTCTCCAGCCATCCCCTCCTTTGATTTGGAAATAACAGCAAATACCTAATACCCAGTCAAAGAGGGAGAGAGGGAACGGAGAAGGAAGGCAGAAACACTCAATAAACATATTATATAGTGATATGACTATGACAAGGAACAAAAATATATAAAATAGAATGAAAGAAGGAAGATAGAAAGAGAGGAGAGTGAGGGACGAGTACCGAACCTCTGCCATGGCGTAGGGATGATTGCTAGTCGGACGCTGAGTGAACATTTAAAAAAGGAGGTTACAAAAATCATTAGTTTACCAAGGAGAAAGTGTTTGTGCCATCATATTTGATGCTTAGCAAAATTTGACAGACAGAATCTGATAAACATAGACATAGAAAGAAATGAGCCCCTCCCATAAGGTTGCATAGAATTGAATGTGACGATGATTGGATAAGGGCGCAAAATATTTAATTTTTTTTAAGTGTGAAGAATAATTATTTTAGCAATTTTGTTATCCATGACTTAGTAGCATTACATTTTTGAAAATAAATTACATCACAGTTTTTAAACACATAAATCATCAACAGTGTCTTATGTGATGAAGGACAAAACAGTCAAAAACAGAGTTTATAGGAATCAGGAAATAGCTGATATTGATGTACAGTCGAATATCTATTTCCTAAGAATTATTTTATCATCAACAATATCCTGTTGACAAACACTTTATCCAAATATCACATTCAACACTATACAACTTTTTAACAGAGGATGGAAATTTGAAAAGTGAAAGAGACAAGAGGTTTACAGTAATAGCAAGGTGGACCAGAGTTCCTTATGGATCACGTTTGGCTCCCGTCAGGGATACTAAACCAACAGTCATCCCCGCCAAAGGTAACAAACCTGACTCATCAGACAGAGGAAAGGTTGTTAGTTTTATGCCCTCGGCCATTCATTACAGATAGTATCAAAGGCAGTCCATCCCCAATAAAACTAGATTCCATAAAAGTGAATCTGTTTTGTTGTTATCCAAACCACACTATACCCCTAAGGAGTGTTGCAGCCAGTTCCATGTTCAGCATTGCTGAACACAGCACTGGAAGAACTCTGGATCAGGTAGATAAGGCAAGCAGGCGATCCGCCCACCCTGCCCCGACCTTGAATGGCACAATGAGCATCACATTTCTAGGTGTTGCCCAAATTTTTGCCTTGGTAGTAAACCCCACAGCTATAAGAAACTGAGCAGATCTTGCCACATAAGGCATTAAAAGGAATCTACAGGGACCGTAAAAACTCTGAGAAAGTCAGGAAAAAATCCCCACATCACCGTGGTAAGATTTGTTGTTTTTTAATCCAATTTTGATGACTGTCTCCAATGTATTCAGACCCAAATTATAATTTTTGGAAGAGAGAAGGCATTCAATAACTCATTTTCACCTTTCAATAAGAAGAAAATGAAATAACTGAAATCAGGATTGAAGACCAAATTGAAGAATATAGTAAATATATTATATATAAAAATCTAACGATTATCATACGTTTTCAAAGGATGATAATATGATATGATTTTTTATGGTCATACAAGGGTTAGTTCAAATGGTTTAAATCAATCAGAATATCACTGAGCATAAATTTCAAGGTATAAAAAACATAATATACATACTGGGACGAAGCAATATACAATAAGACAACAACAAATTAGAAAGAAAAGAAGATTTAAGAAGAAAAAAAATATAAACAATGTCAATGATTTAAATACACAGGGACATATTAGTATGAATCACACACAAACACATCTCTGTGCTGCTAACAATAGATGTAATCTCACTCTGTTCTGAAACAAACAGTTCTGCACGTTTGTGACTTTGAATTCTTGCTACTATACAATTTATTTCTCTTTTACACAAAATCGATTGAAATTTTATATATTCTCTTTCAACATTACAAATTATTTCATCGAAGAATCCGTGTATCAAAATTGTTATCTCTACCAACCAGTTGTGGCTTGATGAAAGAGCAAAACTACAGTTTTAAACATGAATCATGTCTAAAGATTGCCCCAAACTAGATTCACGTTGAAGAATAAAAGATATAGAAAAAATTTTTTTCAAAAATAAAAAATTCATTTTTTGAATTCTAGTTTACGACATGAGATACTGAGAAAACAATCCCCAAAATTTACCTGCGTCATTTAGCACCAGAAAAAAATTAGGATGATTTTATATAATGCATCACTTACTTAATATTAATAAATAAAAACAATAAAGCAAAAAAATTGAGTTTAATCAAGACAACACAACAATGATCCGTAAAATATTTTTTTAAACATAAGAAAAACACAGAAAGTAAAATACAAGCAAAACAAAAACATATATAAAACAAAAGAGAAGAAAAGAAATGAAAATGGAAGTGGTTCCATACATTGACAGGGGTTGTATTGATTTCGAGTCGCTGGCGTAGGACAAGTCACGCAGGGAAGAAAAAACAAAAACAAATGGAGAGAGGGAGAGGAAAAACAGGAAGGGGTGGAAATGGGGAGGGTTGGAGGGGGAAAGAATTGTACAGCTGTAGAGACCAATAGATAGACAGACGGATTGACAAACAGTATTCCATTAAATGATCCAAATTACCTGTAGAGAGAACGTAAGTTTAAATACTAGCTAGTCGTCAATTTCAACCTGGATCTAATAATAACATACAAATAAACTAAGAGTGGTTAGGTGTCATCTACAAACTTAGTAGAGATATAACACAAAACTCGACTTTCCTTCAAACAAGCGAAATAAATAAATAAAAAATCACAAAATATTTTGAAATACTTAAAATTTAAATAAACTTGCATACATTATAATATACATATAATTTTGGAATGTCATTTGAAAGTTGGTTCTTGCCAAACGATATTGGAAAATTAAAAAATGTAACTTTAAATAAACGATATCCACCAATCTAAAGGTCCAGTTAATTTTGACAGAAAATCATTCACACCATAATTTTACTGTAATCACTAATTCTAAATAAACAGGACTAAATACCATTTTTAAACCAACAAGGTTTTATACTTCATCACATAACTTACTATAAAATTGTGAAATGAATAAATTGATACCAATGTAACAAAACAAAATTGAAAATCACACAAACACAGACATACATTTTTAAAAATTGTTCTTATATAAATCACTTTACCAATTATAATAATAAACCCTTTTTTTCTCACTTTTTATGAACAGACACTTGTCCTTCTTGTAATCTGATATATGAATTAGATTCATCTCATCTCAAATTTTAAAGTAAACCAAATATTCACTTATTATGTGGGAAAGAAACTTTAAAATTCCAAATAAGATAAATTCACTTAATAATTTCATATGACAATCCAAAACTTAATAATATTTCTTAAATTATAATAACCCTCAAAGCTGTGAATTATTGGAAAGGAAAAATGTAATAGTTTGTTAAAAGACAACAGAGAATGTTTTTATCTCTGGGAAAGCCTACCTGCTGGGTCGAATTTGCTGACTTTGCTTTCCTCAGACGACTTTTGCAAGCATCAAGGTCCAGTCGTTTTGACTCCAAGATTTTCTTCTCTTTCTGGAAATGTTTTAACAAAAGGAGAGTGAGAGGAGGTGTGAGAGAGAAAGAGATATAGAACAAAGAGAAAGCGGACAGGGAAGAAATTGTTTGATCGAGCCCCATCAATACCACAAGCGGTGTTGGGACCAGTTCTATGCTCAGCCATGAAAGGCACACAAGATTTCTGCAATTAATGTAGACACCCCGACCACCAAACATGACTGAACACAGCCTGAAACTCTTTGGATCAGAGAGTTTCAGACAAGCAGGTGATCCACCCACAGGGAAGAGATAATAGGAATATCAGATTGTTTATCATTGCGCTATCAACTTATGAATACTGGTCAAAACTGAACACAGCTGACAAAAGGTTAAATCTGCGACAGAGAAAAGGTTAAATCTGTGAAAGACCTTTCTTCTTCTTATCCAGTTCTCTTTTCCCATTACGGTGTAGGGCCAGCACAATGAGGCTGGATTTCTCTGGATTAAGATATTAAGCCAAGCAGGTGATCAACCCACTGTGACCTTTTTGTGGTGGGAATCAATTTTGCCCGGACAGCGGCCTACTCTTATCGATTTTTTAACTGCCAAGGGTTCTTTAACCAAAGTTAAAACAGGACAAGACTACAGAAAAACAGGGCAGAAATAGAGACAAAGAATTAATACATATTGTGAAAAAACAGTAGTGTTAAAAAAAACGGTGAAAACAGGCCATTTGACACATTTCAAAATGATTAAAAACACATGACTTGGCAGGTCTGCAGACCCATGACCTCCTATCTAAAGGGTGGCCAATCGCCTCTTGTTTGTGCCGAGAACCTAAATAAGCTTTGGTGTCATGGGCCACAATGTCTTTATTCACTTTTTAAAAAGTGTCACAGGCAGAGACTATGAGGAAATGGACTCGCCTTGTATAGAGGCGTTGGCGGTCGAACGGATAGCACCCTCAACCGGTCAGTGCAGTCAAGCAACATTGACTGTGGTCAGTGTTTGGGTTGGGTGAGGCACTTAACTCTGCTCATCTCTCAGAGTAACCGTCTGAGGGCAGCGAACGGTCTTGTCGGAATGCTAGTGGTGAAGCTCACACTGTATACTCCTCACAGAGTTGTGAAGGTTACAGGAGTGTTATGGCCTGCCCGGGGTAAACTATAGTAAAGTGCATAGAGCATGACGAACTTCATGGACAGGTGCTATATAAATGCTACACTTTACTTTTCTTTTTTAGCATTGGCTGACTCACCAAGATGGTTTTCATATCCCCTTCCAAGAAGTTGCTCAAGGGTTGGAGGAAATTGTTGGAAGTAGCAGTCATGAAATCTCTCTCAGCATTACCTATTTGGATCTGGGCCTGGCCACACTTTACCAATGCATTTCCTATGGAAAACAATAAATAATAAATTTAGCAATAAACTGTTTAAATTTGAAGCATTTTGTTTCATATTTTATGCCAACTCAGAAAAGTAATAATCTCATTCCCTAGAGAATCGAAAGCTTTCATGTGAAATCTCAGGACAGACCCACGAAAATTCTGAATGGTCCAGAGATATAATCTTACACATGCAGGGTTCTAACCCTGGACCTTCATGTCTCGAGGACAGTAAATCAATCACTCAGCAACAGATGCTCCCAAAATCAACTGTTTCCCAACACTTTTTGAGTATCTGTATCTGCAAGCTTAAAAGTGGCTGATTATTGAGCATTGGTCTTCGAGGTGATGTGCAATCATTTGAATCGCTCCAAACTTCCACACTCTACACATAAATTATTCCAGTCTTGAACTGTTCAAGGGTCAACTTTCTGTTTTATAAAGGTTTTTTTTTTACTTCCCAAAAGTTAAAAATCCCAACTCACTTCTCAGCTGTCAAAAAGTCAAAGAAACAGAACTTACCATAAGCAGTACCAGGTCCAAAATCATTGCCTGCTTCCACCATCGCATTTCCAAGGACTTCAAATTGGGTCACTCGCTCCTTCTTTTTCTTGTCCAGTTTCTCATATAACATATCTTCCATCCGATGATCTAAGAACAAAATAATTACTCACAATGAAAAACCAAAGTATCAAATAGTTGAGTTTTATTTCATATAATGAATTCCAAATTAAATTCAAAAGGCAACCTGAGGTAAGTAGATTACCATTTCATTGGAACAAAACTTGATCAGAAAACTAAAAAAAATAGTTGAATAATTGTACAGCTTTAATTTGTATATGTACGAAAGTACAGCTACCCAACTGTTCATGAAAATAAAGGGAACAAAATATATCTCAGGTTGGTGATGTTTCTTCCTCCAAGCTTTATTCCCATTTCCTCTATTACAGAGTACAGCAAGGGTAGTGAGCCAATTGAGTCTAAAATTGTTGTTTTACCCCGTTTTCAACATAGAAAGGACATATAAAAGGTGGTTCAACAGAACTTGAGAACATTCCCTGTGAATCTCCAGGCCAGACCATGAAAACTTCAGAAAGGTCCAGAAAAAAATCCTGCACAAGGGACTGGAACCCAGACCTCCGCATCCAGAGGCAAGTGACTAGACTAGTGCCCTAGAGATGCACCCCAGATGAGTCCTTCATAGAGCCCATGCCCCACAAATTATAAATAATCGCATCACACATCACTTTTCACCCCCCGCCGGGAAATCCCACCCCCTCATCTCACCACTTGCCTAGTGATCACCAGTCCACGTTAACTCTATGTGCTTGTAACATAATCCCTGTCCTGTTGTATTGTATACAGCATCAGTAATTAGTAAAGCCACAGAGCTTACAATTTTTTTAAAGAGGAGATAGAATGCCTTACCAGTGACACCATACTAATAGCTATTATGAAGTTGGCGAGACTAAAGATGTCCCTTTTTTTAATCAGAGTAAAACTATATATACAGTGTATATATGGGGATATTGTTATGAATGTTATCTTCATCTTCTACAGGTCTACCCATACAATTGTGTGGGGTTGCCGGTTTGTGTTCCTGTTCTCCATTCCCTTCTATTCTTTCATGTCTTCATTTAGGCAGTCCTCTAGCCTTCTTCTTGGTCTACCCTTCGTACTAGTTTCAAATGACATCTCTCTAACTCTTCTCCGTACATAACTTTCAGCTTTCCTCAATATGTACCGATGCCATCTCAGACGCATCTCTCTAAGTCGATTAAACAGGTTATTATAATTCCTTTAATTTAGAAAATATCCATTACGTAGATTCCAAGTATCATGATAGTAAATGAATTATGAATTTAATTTATTGAAACACATGATGGTTAGGAAAAGAGGATCAGGCAATCTCTCTCTCTCTATTTGATTCTTTGACAGTGACAAATCACGACAAAAAAAAATCCTTATAAATAACTATCGCTGTGCTACCCTTTGTACACACTTTACCAGTCATATAATTTTTCCCACCTAACACATCTGTTCGCACAATCTTGCACTGCACCGTCCTGCACCACACACACGACAGGCCATTTTTGACACCACCACGACCCCACTTCTCTCCACACAAAATTTCAATCACAACATAGGACTTCTGTAAAACTCCCACCCCCACAACTTGCTACGAGACTCACTCCTCAAAAGTAACACCAACTAACATTGATCCTTTGAATCTTTCGTTTCTTTGTCGCATTATTTACCACCCAACTCAAACAAATGTTCACGAGTGCATGTGAAATCACTTTGACTCTGACATGCAGGAAGGTTCTCATAGGCCACGAATGACCAGCCAACTATTGACAGGTTCACAAACAAAGACCTCCCACTAGGGTGGAGTTAGTCAAATGAAACTCATGATCCCTAATTTGATTGGCTGACAAGTTGAGGCACAAACAGAAGTTTGGCCACTCCCAAATGATCGGCAGTAATGAGGAGATAACCCATGGACCAGCCTCCTCATGACTGTCAAGGGAATTTTCCTTGCCTGGCATTATCCATAGTGGTGGGCGTTGAATGATAAGAGGGCCTATCGCAGGACATTGGTTAAAAACTAAAGCTTTTCTTTCTTTCTTATCTAATTCCCTTTTGCTTTTACCATTACAGTGTAGGGCCAGCACAGTGTCTGGATTTCTCTGGATCAAGATATTAAGCCAAGCAGGTGATCAACCCACTGTGACTACTACTAAAGCTGCAGTCTGAAATTAAGCCTACCTTTCCCCACTGGCCCAACTTAATGGTAGAGAATCTGCTCAGAGATCATGGTAAATTAAAATTCTCTACACATATAGGTGTGTTTAATATCACTCTGCAACAAGGTCATAAAATGAATATTGCATTACTTGGGTTTGGATTGAGGACTGCATCTGTGTTTTTGAGAAGTTGTTCCGACCAAAACTTGGTCTTGTCAGATCTTTGCATCAAATTTTCAAAATGGGCATCAAGTTCTGTCTTCTCAGCAGTGCCAAGCTTTTCTTCTGTGAACTATAAATAAAGACCCAAAATTACAAGATAGTCTTAAAACAAATATGTTTAAGAACCATACTAAAATTGTAACTTGTTTCACGACATTAATCTATTTCATGAGCTGGGAAAATTCTGTACTTATTATCTTTGAAGTTCCTTTTATGAAATTGTAATTCCAAAGCACGATAAAATCAAAAGAAGAATGATTTGTGTCAAAATCTAGAACAAAAAAGATAAATAATGAGGTGAGAGAAAGAGTAGAAGAACACTTGTAATGGCATACTACACAATACACATCATTCTGAGAGAGAGATGGGGGAGTTTGTTGAGAATCATATAGTTCAGGAACTCTCTCGTGCTTCTTAATCTTTAGAGGACACTGGTTTCATCCATTGTTATCATCTCAGTCTTCTCCATCACAGCAGTGGAGACTAAGCTCAGTCTATGAGTTTTTAAAAGAATTTGTTATATTAGACTTGATCTAGAAAAGACTTCTTCTACTTCTATGTATAGACAGTACAGTCTTGATGCACCAACAATAAATATTACTTTTATATTCAATGCCTGCAAGTGGTCATAAATTCAATTGCAATATTTTTATCGTCAATATAATAATCACGAATAATGCTGAGTTAATCACATATTCGAGGATTACTGTTTTTCAACACAAAGAGAAGGGGCGGAGGGGAGTGACTAAGATCAGCGAGGTTGATAATCATCCTTACAATTCAGAGAAAATATCATACCTGTACAGCCCTGTTGAAAGCAGTTGAGGCACCACCAGCAATTTTCTTGAATTTCGCATTCATAGAGTTGAGGTCCATATTTGATAGAGACCCGTGTTCACTGATTATTGATGTATGATGTGTACAGTCGATCAATGAAACATAAACAGTGTTGGATGAATAGAGAATAGAGACGGAAGTTGTTTTATTTCCGCATTCCGCATAACAATAAATTTTATTTTCCTCATCGAGTATTAGTGTTGATAAATACTTATAATTCATTGTTTTTATTTCGTATTCTTCAAACAAATAGTTATAGCGAGTGACATTGTTGATGTTACTTACGTATAGTTAATTTTCATAATTATTATTCTCCGCGGAACTACAAGTTGCCATGAAGTTGTTTTAAAATGGAGGTCGACAGAAACATTGGTGTTGCAAACTAAACTGGACCAACTGTGCTTTGATTTCTTTTGATTAACATGTTGCGTTGATTGATCAAAAGGTAACAAACTAAGGCAACGCAGCTTTACTTCGCCAAAGCCGCTTGTATATGTTTATGCTTCTCTTCTTTGTTCATTTTTTTCTCATTTTTTACCTTCCAGTTTTATTTTTTGTTTATTGAAATATTTAATATTTCAATTATAAACGCAATGTAACTGCATTACAATCTTCTACTTTTACTTTTGTGGCTTGAAATTGAGTGGCATAATTTAATTCATTTCGGTAAAAATGCACATTGGCTTGTAAACAGTAAACCGACATGGTTTTAAACCCATGAAGCATAGTGACATATTATTCACCAATAACCTCAAATGTATAGATTCATTCTTCAACTTCAAGTGTCAAAAGAGGGGTAAATTTGATAACTTTAAACTTAAATCAGTACACTAATTTTCATAATTTTCTTTCGAAACAAAGATGGGTGTAGAGTACAATAATTGTTGTAGGAAAACCATGAAGCATCACTTACCTAGCTTTTAAAAGTAGCAATGTTTTTATTTTGAAAGAAGGTTAATAGAGTTGATGTTTAACCTCTCATTATTGTTTCACGTATTTCTCAATGAATGGGTTTTACTTTTATGATGGGTTGACCACTTGTTGTTGTCTATTAATTATCAATTGTTTTTATTATTTTCTATGTCTGTTGACTGAAATTTTTTCCTAAAAAATCCCTGCATTGCACCATAGTTTGTTACGGTTCTTTTATATTTGACCCTTTGAACCCTGACCTTATGGAGAAACGTGATCATCTGACTCTGAGCATTTTTGCGCAAAACCACACAAAATTTGAGAGAGAGGTATTGATTAGATGATCAGGCATATTTTTAGGCCTAGAAGTTAAACTATCCCAAAAAGTACTGTCTACACAGTATATAGTGATGTGTAAACATTCATTGCACTCCAAGATATCGCCATACTTTCAAGTCTCCTGTATTCTTGTTCTTCTAAACCTTTGAGTGGGCGTGGCATCTCCATGACTTTGAATTTCAACCTCAATAAAACTATTAACACCACACATATCATTAGATTCACTTTCCAACTATCTATCGTATCTGAGTCTTAGTTTGGTAGTACACTACCTCTTTGTCAGCCGGAAGAAGATAAAAGTAAATAAAAATCAGCTGATTGTTTTCATGTTGTTAAAAACACAACAGAAATGTGAAAAAATCCATCCACACACATCTGAATATTAAGCACCACTTGGTTACTTTTTTAAATAAGATAGTATGACATCATTGTGTATGGACACGATTATAGGCAAAGCAATTTCAATTCCTTATATATATTGGGACTTCTAAGAATTGTCCTGGTGTATTGGGATTACGGGTTCAAAGTCACAATTTGATTTATAAGGGAGAAAGAGTATGCTTGATTGTTTGCTTCAGTTTTCACAGCACAATTAGTTACGTACAGTTTTTATTTTAAGAAAATTCTTAACTATTGTAACACTTTCTTTTCTTGAAATTAAAATCATGTCATTTCTATTTTTAGAAGATGCCGTTGAATGTAGGACTGTCATCCTGTGGGTCCCTGTGCCAGCACCCAGGATGCTGGGACTCCGTAAGGAAGCGAGAGAAGGGCATTACCAAAAGCTTGCCTCCCCTGGATAGTAGCAGTGGCTCTGATGATTCTGATTCAGAGCTAAGTAAGCATAACTTGTGATTGATTATTGAATAGTGATACATTTACTAAAAATAGTTTTGTAGCCACTCTAAATTCAATAAAGTGAAAAGCAAGGGTGGTACAGTCGACTCCGGTTAAAATTTTTGCGATTATCCGAAGTTGCGATTTACCAGTAACTTTCATATAGAATTAATGATTCTGTTTCTTGTGAAAAGTTGCGATTAACTGAGTTGCGATAAACTGGAGTCGACTGTAATTACTTTTCTTTATCCTTTTCTCCAAAACCAGACACTTTGATCAGATTTACCAAGTATTCCTTTCAGTGTAAAATACTGTGTGTAACATTATGCATCTTTTTGTTGTAATATCAATGTATTTCTACATAATATAGTAGCCAATAACCCCAAGCTATCTGCATATGTGTATCATTGAGTGAATTGTATGACTAGTTAGTTATTGAAGCACTGAAGCATGTGATTATCAATGTAAAAGGATCCGTTTATTCATTCTGAGCATTGTTTCGATATCAGATTTTGAAAATCATAATTTCCTTTACTTCAGATCTACCAACACAAAGTGTATGTAATCTTTTATCTGACCTTGGCGAGAGTCCCCGTGACCGATACCCTTTGTCCACAAGTGGCCGTCCCTCACATCAGTGGGAGAGCCCTGTTCCTTCAGGATCAGTCAAGCCTAAACAAAAAACGTTATCCTCGTGAGTTACTCATGTTTGGAATGTCTTTTATCCAAATATGGCACCCAAATTTGGAAACTTTTATATTACCTGCTCAAGTGACACATGTCTGGCACTTCATCTCCCATTCAGTGAATTTCTGTATTTTGTATTATTTTACCCATCCCTGCATTGTAGACGTGTGCATTTCAGTTATGAAAAACTTTGATTATTCAAAATTCATGTTTTGTACAGGTTATTTGTCATTTAGATATCAAAACTTTAGAAAAGATGACCATTACTTATTGTTAGATCCTAACTGCATAGGAATATCCTGCTGAGCAGTGTCATGGCCACATGTCAAAACTATTGATATGATGGTAAACTTATGTTTACTGCATTTTGTAAGGTTCAGCATTTTAGAATGATAATGATTTTGATTAATGTCTATCCCTTTTTTTTTATCATGAGAACGTATTGACTTATCATTGACTCAACAGTAAAAAGCTACAAGCTCCCCACAACACGAAGGCAAGTCTGTTTTCCAAAAGCACTGGAGTTCCCCGTCAAAGACATTGCTTGCCACGGATGGAAGTTCAAGAAGTCTTCGATTGTACCGATCTAAACAGTCACTGGGATGAGACCTTTGTCACCAAGCAATATTATATTTGGGTGGCAAACCCACACAAAAGGAAGAGGAGAAGACATAGGTTAGTAGTTTGACTATTGTGTCCGATGATGTGTCTATTTCTATTTCTATCGATTAAGATACAACAGCCTCTCCTTTGTGACCCACCTTGTTGCAGTGGAGAGGCTTGGGTGGTCTAATGACTTTGAGGGCTATACCAAACAGGTACAACCATATTGGAAGGCCTCAAATGAAGATCCAGACCAAGAGGTCACAGGGCCCGGTAAGGGGCCCTGAGGTGGCAGCCCCACCATGTATCTAGAGCACAGTGGGGTAATCTCCTACTTGCCAGAACCAAATTGATTCAAAGAAATAGGCATATGCCCGACTCATGGATTGAGAAGTTTAACCTTACACCGAAAGGTACTTAAAGGTTATTGATAAAGAAAGAAAGAAAGATACAACAGGCTTACATGTCCATGATTGCAAATCTTACAAACATCCCCTTTACACTCCCCAGAAATTAATGACACTCTAAGGCCTTTTAAAAGATATTACATTGTTATTGTTAATAGTATATTTGGGTAATTTGTTCCATTGTGTTATTGTCCTTGGGGGGGAAAAAATTGATGATGTTATTGTTATTGTTTGTGTGACCTGGTGGGACTTACAACACCAATTCTTGATATTCACACTCTTGATCAGTGGATAGTTCAAGTAAAATTGATTGTATTATATCGAGCAATAGCAGGTGGGTTGATCACCTGCTTGGCTTAATATCTTGATCCAAAGAAATCCAGCCTCGCAGTGCTGGCCCTACACTGTAATGGTAAAAGGGAACTGCATAAGAAATAAAGAAAGAATAACAGGACTATTTGGCTCTCTGGTCTGGTTGTGTACTGTCTCTTCCGCTGTCTCCAAAGGTCATTATATATAAGCGATTGAAGAGACGGGCTAGCACTAATAATGATAAATGGTATAAATGAATGTAGGAAAATGTGAAAGTGCCAGAAAAACACTCTTAGAGAAGAAAGGTGGTTTGGTTGACTGTGTAGATCGAACTCACACCTGCAAACAGCAATTCTCTCTCACCTGAGATGGTGACACACATGCTCTCCCAACTGAGCTATCCACAGTCTGCCAGCATAGGTTTGATCCCCACATTTGATAAAACCACCCGTCTTCTCTATTGCTGTTTTTCTAGCAGTTGTTTGTTTTGGATAATACAACAAAGACTCTTCTATTGAATGGAATTCATTTATTATTATATCAGTTGTTACTAAGTTCTCCATTCAGTATCATTTTTCTCCCTCTCATTTCTGTGGATCATATTATTTACTTGTGATTAAATGCATCATTGTTAACACATTTTTGCCAAGGGTTGATGCCCCTGTGCCTGGGGCTGCCTCTTAGACTTTTACTGTTTTAATCTGGCATTCGCTAAAACGCTCAATGGGTTTTATTTACAAATATATTTACATAAAAACTTCACAAAAACAATGTAGTCAATGGTAAAAGATTTATTCATTCTGATTAGATTTTACAGTGTTTTTGCTAATTTGAATTGGAAACTATAGAGACAATGAGAGAAAAACGCATAATTGCTAGTTTCTGTTATTTTATGTGTGATTTTCCTTCATAACAAGACTTGTAAAAAAAGAAGCAGGATTTCTGAGGTTTTCACTACTTTTCGGATGCTTCCATGACCAGGAAGTAACAGAAACAGTATTATTTCAAGTGGCAGCTGTCGTCAAATTGCGAGAATACTTGTCACCCGTTCAGCCCAGTTGTCAACAGGATGCAATAATTCTTGTCGCCGGGTAGAAATGTGTTAATCTTACAAAACATGATAACAAGAATGTGAGAATATAGTAATATTTTAATTGATATGGTTTATCAGATTTCATTTCTCTCTCTCTCTCTCTCTCTCTCTCTCTCTCTCTCGCTCTCTCTCTCTCTCTCTCTCACACACACACAC
>JARBEQ010254418.1:0-10912 GCA_030265355.1 Tritonia tetraquetra
ATCTTGATCCAGAGAAATCCAGCCTCATAGTGCTGGCCCTACACTGTAATGGTCAAAGGGAATTGGATAAGAAAGAATGAGTGCACATGAGATACTGTGTAATTAATTACAGCAAGAGGAATAGCATTGGGGGATTACATGTGCGCAACATACACTTCTTAGTTACCCAGTTTGTGATGGAGAGGCTTGAATAGTCTAATGATTTTGAGGGCTTTACCAAACAGGTACAACCATATTGGGAAGGCCTCAAATGAAGATCCAGACCAAGAGTTCACGTGGCTTGGTAAAAGGCCCTGAGATGGCAACCCCACCATTTATCTAGGAGACAGTGGAGTAAACTCCCACTTGCCCGAATTTAACTGATTCAGAGAAAAGGGCATGTTTCCAACTCAAGGATTGATTAGACAGTGACGAGGAAAATGACAATATATTAATTATATTGGAACATGGAAAACTAGATCAATTAATGGTAAAGAATAGAGTTAGTAAGCGGGTGGCGGACAGCGACCTGGCCTTCAGATGTGAAGGAGCTGCGAAATAAGCTGGCTTGCCCGAACGAATAAGCAGTCCCGGATCAATTGGCGATGTTCTCTATCAAGATAAGGCAGCAGGTGGCACTGCTGCACGATTGAAATACCCCATGTGTCCCATGGCGGAAATGTGCGAGTAAGAGCCGCATTCAAAGCTCTAGACACGAGAGGGTAGGGGATGCTCTTCAGCCTTGATCGGCAAATCCCCTACGAGAAGTTAACTCGGACAAGCCCCAGCCTGCGCATAAACATCAGTACACTCATGGATAGACAACAATGATATATCACGTGATGGTGATCTGCCCGTGGAGTCCCGCCAGGGAGGCAGAGTGCCGAGCCCCGCAACTCTAAGGGACCCACAGAAGGCCGTGGCCCACCCCAAGCTACCGGTGGTCATCTGGTCCCGATGTAAGAAGCCAGACTTCGGAGGCGGAGGGTAAACGCGACTAGCCGTGACAGAACATCAACCACTCAGGAATACACTAGGCTGCTCAACATCCTACAATTGTACACGGAAGGAGTCAACAGCAAGAAGCCCCCCTTTACAGAGACTGCATGCAGCCTGTATACAAGAGACGCACCTGGACCTTAACCACACATTCATCATCAGAGGATACCACACCTTCAGGGTGGACAGGGCAGGACGACACAAGGGAGGAGTGCTGGTGATCGTCTAAAACAATTTCCCAGCCAACGAAATCACCGTGGACACGAATCAACACGCTGAAATCCAGGAGGTCAAGATCACAGTGGACCACTCTGTCATCACCATCTACAACATGTGCTGCCCTGTAGAAAGAGAACTCTCCTTACAGAACTTACAGCACAGACACGCTAGAAGAAAACTGCTCAACCTGCAGGAGATATGAGAAAACAGACAGAAGAGGAGAAGTAGTGTAGGATTGACCGAGAGAAAACAACCTGAACATGAAGTTGGCCGCGACACTCCTTGGGGATATAATGCGGTTTTGATAACGAAACAAAACATAGTGATTATGATGATAACGATAGCAGTAGTAGTCGAATTATAGTAATAGTAGTCGTGGTGGTAGTAGTAGTAGTAGTAGTAGTAGTAGTAGTAGAAGTAGTAGTAGTAGTAGTAGTAGTAGTAGTAGTCTTTCTTTCTTATCCAATTGCCTTTTGCCATTACAGTGTAGGGCCAGAACTACGAGGCTGGATTTTTCTGGATCAAGATATTAATCCAAGCAGGTGATCAACCCACGGTGACCTCCCAGTTTATCGTCCGTCTCCGATAGGACTAGGTTCTTTGATCCCACCTACCTGAAGAGGGCCAGGGGAGTGGCATATTATAGGTTTTCACCGAGTTTCAAAGAGAAAAATACCCGATAGTGTCACTGTCGGGAATCAAACCGGTACCTTTCGCTTTAGAGGCGAGAACCGTTCCTTTGCACCACTGGGACCCCCTAGTAGTAGTAGTAGTAGTAGTAGTAGTAGTAGTAATGACGATGATGTCGAGGATGATGATAATGATAAAGATAGTAGTAGTAGTGAGGATGAGGAGGAGAAGGATAATCCTCAGGATTTCGATAATGTATCATATCAGTATTACTGTAAAACGTGTTGTCAATGGCATCTAGACTCCACAGGTAAAAAAAATAAAAAATCTCAGATGATATTTTTGAGATGAAAATCTAGTGGGGATAGGGAGGTGGGAAATAACCAATTATATGTAATTAAACAAATGATTAGCAACTGATTAGGTAAAACTTTAAACAGAACTCTGTGCGTAGACCCTATTTTTCAATTACGTTTGTAGTTCCAGTGACTTTGACCGGTTTGCTTGCAGCCCACCATCCTATCCTCATAGTCGTCACCATCTTGTTATTATTATCATTGTTATTATCATTATTAACAGTATCGTCACCATCGTTATTAACGTATCATTATTTCAGCCGTTTAGGCCTAACTGACTTCACATGGAAGTGTAGACCGTTGAGTTTAGAAAACGGACATTCTATATTTATATGTCTATAAGTAGAGACTATGTCAATGATCATCGTCTCCTTCCTATTATGAGAGAACAAGGCGTTTTACAGAAAAAAAGGATTTCCTTGAGAAATTTCCACATGCAAAAATCCTCAGTTATTTTTTACTCTTCTAAGGGGTAGACGTCTATGGACAAAAATAAATTGGTAAAGAAAAGAAAATCCCAGCGATAAATAGGTTTTTGAACCGTGAACCGGAAATGAAATAGGTTCGCGGGCACCTATGAAAAATTTGACAACAAAATCAAAAATGTTGTTTACATTGGGATTTTTTGGTTTCCCTCTGACCGTACCATATTCCCCACGGAGTTAACTGAGGACAAATTCATTTGTTTTCAATCATTCATTATTTACTTTGAAAGGTTTAAACAGCACCCACATTTCGGATGATCATCGATTCGTGAAATCTCTTACGAACTGGTGAGTTAGACCCTACTTCCACTTTCGAATTTGAACTGTGCCCATGCCATCCTTATCATGAAACAGCTGAGCCTTCTGATAGTGATAGAGGCATGGGTGGTTGATATTATATTATTTATTATAAATTGTATCGGGAACATCCGTGGCTGAAGGGTTTACTTACTCACTGATCTCTTGATGGAGTTTCTTGCTGGGATTTAGTCTAGATCATTCAGTTTCTTCTTACCTCTTACCGCTTACAGTTTTCATTCATGTCCTGAGGCTGCTGAGGACTGATCAAAGTTGAGGGCACTATATATCGTAGCCGTAACGCTTTCACTTTGTATGCAGAAGGTATTGGGTTTGAGTTTGAATCTTAGTGCTGAAGCAGGGATTTTTTCCTTTTAGTTTTCTCAAGTTTTGATGGCAGGGGGTCCCAGTGGCCTGAGTGGCGCAGAGGTACGGTTCTCGCCTCTGAAGCGAAAGGTACCCGGTTCGATTCCCGGCAGCGACACTGTCAGGTATTTTTCTCCTTAAAACTTGGTGCAAAGCTATGCAGCTCCCCTGATCCTATTTAGGTTGGTGGGATCAAGAACCTTCTATCGGAGGAGACGGACGATGAACTCAGAGGTCCTGTGTGTATGTTGCACACGTTAAAGAACCCTTGGCAGTTAAAAATCGATAAGAGTAGGCCGCTCTCCGGACAAAATTAATTCCTACCACAATGGTCACAGTGGGTTGATCACCTGCTTGGCTTAATGTCTTGATCCAAAGAAATCCAGCCTCATCATAGTGCTGGCCCTACACTGTAATGGTAAAAGTAAAAGGGAACTGGAAAAGAAAGAAGTTTTGCTGGCTCTGACCCCATGTCTTAGGTTAGGCTCTGGGTCTGGAGATAGTCTAAGAAGTCTATTTAAATCTAAGTAAGATTAGAAATGAATCAGAGTTTGAGGTCCTGGCTTTGATATGACCGATATATAATGTGTTGCCAAAGGGGTAAAACTAACAACTTCAAACTTTTTTACCCTGGTCTAGTATGACGAGTGTGCCAATGACTTCACGACATCGATTTGATGAAAAATATGACTTACTGAGAGTGTTACTGTTACCTGCAACACAATGTGAATACTCTTGTCAGATGTAAAATAACACATTATGTGAAATGTAAAAATATGGGACCCGCAAGGCATTTGATGATGTCAAAGCAAAGGAAAAATGCAAATTGTGAGCGCAGGTATCTTAGTCTACCTAGACTATCTACTACTAATATTAATCTTGAGTAGTTAATAATAAATTCTAGACATGATCTATAGTAGTGATTGATGTCTGTGTCTAGGCCTACGTGTCAAAGACTGCAAATTGTATTTCTTGGCATATTTTAGCTAAATTTAGATTAGAGTGTGGAGCTTATGATGTCAATATAATGAACAAGGATTTGATACTGTGAACTGATTACCCTATTTACCTTTAATTCATAGCATTTCCATCTCTCTTTTTATGCGTCATGGTCAGGGCATCGGCATTCAGTTCAGAATATATTGACTAAACAAAACCAAACTAATTTGTTTTGAAATGTAAACACTTTTTTTCCAGGTTAATTGAACTGAGTCTTAACGATGGCATCAATGTCAAGTGATGATTATCCAAGTGACACTGATTTGCTCTGTGGGGTAAGTTTTGAAAAGAATACAAATTAGTAGGGGTTTTTTTTCTGTTGAATAGGTTTGATATCTTGTAATTAATTAGGAACGCAATTATAAACTTATATTGAAAATTTCTCTGATTCATATTTTCTCAGCATCTGTGAAAGGAAAGTGTAGAATTGCCCACTTGATCAATCCTTATTTTTGAACACTTACTTTCTCCATTAAATTTGATTTTAAAACTTTTCTTTTGGTTTTTTTTTTTGTTTGAAAATGTAAACACATATAATGTTAGGATATTATTTCAAGTGTATTTTGGCACTCATATGCATGATAACACTAATATTTTTTTACTGTAACAATAACATGAAGTTTTAATTTTTTTTCATTAGTTGCCCTCACCAGACACATCAGATGACGAGGACATTAAAGAATGTCAAGATCTTGGTATTGTTGTACCTCATTTTTGTAATAAACTACGGACATTGACTCAACCTCTGTTCCCTAACACCGAACCCATCATATTGTCTGATCTGTTCGATGAAGGAAATGCTCCAGAGAAGGCTGAATCTAGAAAGAAGTCATCTAAAGGTAAAGTAATTCCTGTGTAGATTACATGACTATCATTTTAAAATTGAATTTTTGTGGACATTGTTCTTTCTTTCTTTATCAATAAATTTTTAGTACCTTTCGGTGTAAGGTTGTTGACATTGTTTAGGTACACAAATATGATCACCATGGTCTCGTTGGATGCAGAGCAGAACCTCTCTAATCGTGAAACGCCGGTTCCCAAGTAAATTGCCCCAATTACCTGGAGTCATGGGGATTTTTCCTCCTGATTGGAGTTATGTGGCCATTGACACCCAGCACTGTGATTAATTCACACCTCACTGTGACTGGGTGGATTGGTTGTTGACAATAGTGCTGACTGAGTGTAATAACCCAGTTTTGTTAAAATTTTGTTTTAAGAAGCACGATGCTTGCCAGATATATAACATTTTTGCAACATAAAAAATCGCCTCTCAGTAACAGAGGTAAATTTAATTTTTTTAAAAGAAAAAATTCCGTTCCCTGAGATTTCATCCCGATTTCAGAGGTTCTACTGTATTAATATTTTAGTTCATGAGTATCAGATGCTTAGAAATGCATCGCTGTAATTATTTCCCTAATTTGTACTAGTTTGGTGATCTCAAAACTCATATTTTTGCTTCAAAGTGAATGTTGTGTCTTTTCTTTGTCATGATTTGAGTATGTGAGACAAAATGCACCACAACCACCTTTGGTATAACCTTTCTGTGTTGAAAAGGGTGTAGAACTAACAACTGTAGAACTTTTTAAAGCACCACAAAAGAACCTAGATCATTTTCTTTTCTGTTTCAGAAGATGCAGATGTCTCTGGAAAGTCCATGACCCGCAGTGGCGGCTATGTCTCCGGTCCGAGATCGACTAAATCCCCGTCCACAATGAGATCATATGACCCTTGTGATATCACTGGAGATGACGAATTTGAAATAGCTGGAGTTATTTTTAGAACTTCATTTTCTGCCAAAGACAAGCGCTGTCATTCGAGCAGAGACAGTGATTTCCCAAGTTTGAATGAGTCAAGTCAGAGTGACATGTGAGAAATTATTTTGATGTCATGTGATTCATTCTTTTGCTTTTTAGATTTTATTGACATTGACCAAGAGGGCATGGTTTTTCCTTTTCATTTTTTTGTCACGAATAATGGTCAGGACTCACAATGGGTTGATCACCTGCTTGGCTTAATATCTTGATCCACGGAAATCCAGCCCTTCTTGATCCAGAGAAATCCAGCCTCATAGTGCTGGCCCTACACTGTAATGGTAAAAGGGAATTGGATAAGAAAGAAAGAAATCCAGCCTCATCATAGTGCTGGCCCTACACTGTAATGGTAAAAGGGAACTGGATAAAAAAAAATATAGTGGTCAGGACACTAGAAGTCATCCTGAGTGCCTGCTTTAACTTCACTCTGTATGCCCGTCAACTAAATTGCTCTGCTGCCTGAGTGCGCAGGATTTCGGCGCCTAGTCAATTAAAAGAGGAAAGAAAAGCAAACTAAATGTTGACAGATTTAGTCAGATCACTTGTCTTGAGTTGACAAACACGTATCTCATGGTCAGTGTTCATTGGATAGTTAACATCACACCTTTGTTACAATGAATAGGTTTTATGGCCCAAGACTAACAAGTAAACATACAAAAATTCACCAATAAAACATATCCACGGGTCACATTCGAGGTGTCAAAGATTAAGGGTCATAATTCATGAAAATCAAAGGTCCCGTGGGGCAATGTCGCCTGTGTGCCTGCTTTGCCTGAGTGTCCGGTTACACTGCTTCCAGAGCACCGGGCACTTAGGCAGAAACTACTGTATATATATTATTTTTTAATCACATGATGATCCTGATGTAAGCGTGTCATTTGTTTTTTTCTTTCTTTCCCTTGTGGCTACTTCTGAAGGACAAAGGGACATCCATGGCCATTTGGTGAAGTTAAAGGGCTCAAAATAAAAACTTTTTAGTATATATAGAAATTATTTGTCTTGATACAGTCCACTTCAAATTCGTCAGGAAATAGATATATGTTGAATGTTGACTGAAATGGTGGTCCATTTGCTCTATTCCGTTCTAATGTAACCATTAGTTATGTAGCTTAAAAAATGAATACAGTTAAGTAAAGTTTGAAAATTTTGGTAATTTGTCCAGAGTTATTATGTCATGTAGATTTCAGCATTACACTATCATTTTTTGTTTTGTTCTCCCTTTTAACTTTTCCAGATCCGAGCTGTCTAAATCGAATGATACTTCACTTGGACCACTTGGGTCCCTCATTCATGAAAGCAAAATGGCGTATTCTCCCTGTGTGCAGAAAGCCGGTGTTAGTCCTATTACTTCCACTCCCCATCCTAAGAACAGAAGTGTTTTACAACAGGAAAGCCCATTATCCATTTCACAAAGACAACCTCGAACGTCCCCTTTCAACACAGAGCCTCTTTGCTGTGATTACGCTTCCAAACTGGAACCAAAGTCAAACTCAAGATCCGGTTCAAAAAACAATCGAAGGAGATCCAAAAGGCTTTCACAGAATCCATCAGATGGGGGAAATTCTCCATCTTTGGATTCTCCCATATGTGATTTTAATGCAAATAATTTCATGCATCACCCAGGGTGCACTGATGGTTTCAAGTGTGAGCTCTGTCTGGAAGTCGAGAGTAAGATTGTTGATACAAACAAACGACCCGTCTCTCAATCTCAGACCAACAGTAGCAACCATATAGCTACGGTTGGAATGGATAAAATGTCTAGTCCTGTTCTATATGGCCTCTGCAAGAAGTCTGATACATCTAATGATAGGCTAGACACCAGGTGTAACCAATCGGCCAATAAGTCAAGTCCTACTTGGAGCAACATTGTTAAAACTTCTCCTCATTTGTCTCCTGTCATGAGAATTGATTCTCCAACAAATTATACACAGGATTTTCATCCTCTGTCCGGTAGGAACGAGCCAAAACCTGTGGAAATTGTCAGGAAGGTTGCTTTTAACAATAGGAAGAATCTATGTACTGATGATGGCGAACCTGCACCCATTTCTAGCAGAAAGAGCAATGGTGGAAAAAAGCACAGAGTTCAACTCACGTCTGTAGATAGTTGTGTTACACCATCAAAGGAATCTGATGGCAATTGGCCATCAAGTAATGGTGCAGATGTTTTAGCTTTCGAAAATCGTTTTGTAGAAAAAATTGCAGTGGATGGAACATCTCCTCCTAAAAAAGTGAATCCACTACCTATCAAGAAATTAGATTTTTCTAAACGAACCAGAGACAATGCTCTGAGTACTGGCTCCGGAAAAGAGAGTAGAGGTGGCTTGAAAAATGAACCTCTGTGCAGACGACAAGTTTCTATTATTTCTGACCTAGACTGGAAGAAAAGTACCCCAAATGAACAGTCCAAAAGAAATAGCAGGGGAAATTCGTCTGGAAATAAAGAGAAGAATGCCAGAGGCCGACGGTCAATGTTTTCATTGGAAGATTACATGAAGACAAAAGAGTCAGTCAAAGTAAAAGATGAGCTACATAAAGAGGAAGTGGATGATGAAAGAGAGGCTGGAAATAGTGAGACCAAAACAAAAGTTGATGCATTCTGGGTCACCAAGCGGGTTGCGGGTGCTGACGAATTAAAAACTTGTAGATTAGGGTGAGTTAAAGAATGGTGTGTCATTTGAATTTTATTTGTCGAGTGATAGTAACTAAAGATTGCAATCATCTGAGGTGGTTTCAATTATTTTGAACTGACATCTTTTACTTAATAATTTTATAAACACATTTTATATCTCTTGTGATCCATTTTACAATCTATTCAAGAATACTACAGTATTCACACATTAAAAAAAATGTTTATATCACAATCTCGTTAATATGGTAAAAATGTTATTGATATTTATGGGACCCACTGCGCATCACAAAAGTTAGTGTGCAACTCATACCAATCATGTTATGTCATACAATTTAATTTATTTATAACATACATTGTTACGTTTCATTTGCTAATTCTTAGATATCCCGTTATGGTAAGTCTCATTATTTTTAATGTTTGCCAAATTATTTTTAGGTCTGGTCATAAGTCTGTCATTGAAGATGTCAAACAAGTCGCATCAACGAAGCTTGTTGAGTCTAATCAAGATGTTGGGGTCGATGATTTTGCTGGACGTCCTGATCAAAATGTTGCTGATGTGAAGCAAGTCACCCTGAAAGCTCATTTGATAAAGTATGCCCGTCGATATTGTCACTTTGTGGAAGGTGAGGGTTTTATTTTTATGTTTCTTTCATGTTGATATAGACATGACAAGGACATTCCTGTGTTCAGGATAATTTAAAACATGTGTTTGTAGTTTTGATAGCATTGTCCTATTTTGTTGCTTTTACGTTAACTGTAAAGAATGATTTTATCCTATTTGTTTTTCCCCAGGTCATTATGTGACGAACATTTCAAGAGAGGTGCTTTTCATTCTTCAGATTTTGACTTGCTCTGACTTGAACTCTCAAATTGTGAGAGAGCTTGGTATGTGTGTCTCATTTGAAAGGTGTTAGTATTAACTTTTTGGTGCTTTAGATCATAAAAATCTGACGAGCTGCTAGACTAGAAGCGTAGAGGTAGCAAAAAATGTTTAGTAGTGCTGATTGTAAAAGACTTATTAAAAGCTTCTTATCCATTAATTACCTCTTACCAAAGGAAAATGACGTCATTGTCATGAACCATCGGAACAATGTTTCTTTGATCCACGTAATGGCTTGATAGTCCAGTGGTGGAAACGATCGTATTCTGGCCAATTTCATCCCGTTGCAGTCACTAGTTTCAACACGATTATGGACACTCTATCCCCCCCTTGAAAACAGAATGGTGTTGCTGACCTTTGAACTTGTCTTCTCTGATTTGTTTGTTGTTGTGTGTGCAGTCTTTTTTTTAGGGCACTATCGAAACACGAAAGTTATGATCATGTCATCTAGTGCTTGAGTTTTACGCTGTGATTGTATTTAATGATTGCAATCAACAGAAAGAGACGCCCAGGCCTAATTGGTTCTAGTTCTATCTAGCTAACTCATTATGGTCTGGAGTTTGATTTTAATTGATAGTGGCCGACCTGGGGCTTAGAGTTTAATCTTAAGAAACCAATCACCGCCAGCCCTTTAATAAAAGAACAAGACAAACAAACATCAGCCACACTGGAGGAAATTATAGCACGTCATGAGCACTGGAGGAGGGGGTGGAATTCCTCCTTGCCATCTTGACAACAAATTTAAATGTGTTCACACCAAAGAATTACTGAGTATAAAAACACTGATCCATATTTTTACAAAAGTTGGATGGTTTGTTAATTATGTCTAGCCTTTTTAAAGGTTTTAATTTGTTTGTTTGATCGAACCCCATTAATACCGCACAAAGCAGTGTTGGAGCCAACCCCATGTTCAGCCATAAAAGATGCACAAGATACCTGGTATACATCCAGGCACTCCGACCACCAAGCATGGCCGACCACAGGTTTGGAAATCCTCTGGAACAAAGAATTTCAGACAAGCAGGTGATCAGCCCACTGTGTCCTAAACTCCCTCAGAGTTTTTATTCCTCTGACCCTGTGGATTCCTTATGGAACCAAGGTCCTGCCTTTGAGATAACCTATAGACGGTTGTCAATGGTGCAAAAAATAAACACCTTTAGAACGTTTAAAACCCTTTTACAGCCAGGAGGGAGCTGACCTCCTTAGCTCAAGACAGGAGAGAGTGGAAAGCCTTTGTTGATGGCCTGTGCTCCACAGGGAGC
>JARBEQ010254449.1:0-10908 GCA_030265355.1 Tritonia tetraquetra
CTGCCTGTCCTGGGCCAACGGTGCCAAAGTCCCCCAAGTGTGCTTGAGTGATTTCATCTTTCCTTCAATCGTTCTTCGCCATGTCCTTGGTCGGCCTTTCTTACGCTTTCCTTCTGGGGTCCAGTGAAGGGCTATCGTGAGGTATAACTAGAGTCCCTCCGCAAAACGTGTTCGAGCCATCTCCAGCTCCGGCTGCCTGCACTGTTAACTGTTAACACCAACTCGTGTTTTGGTGAGCGAATATCTGGTGAGCCCCGTAAGACGGGAGACCAACGCCCGTCCAGGGCTTTCATGTTCTTCTCTTCATGACTTTTATTTGGGTACCACCAACTTGTGCCTAAGCCCATGGCCGATTTACACCGTAAAGTCATCTCAAAAGCGCGACTTGACGATTCCAAGCAAATATTGTGAATGTGAAGGCAATTTTGAAAACACTGAATGAAAGGTCCAGAGAAATAATTCCCCGTACAGGATTCACAATGGTGATCTCGGCACTCATGAGCAGATGGCGCCAATGTAACGTTACAATTACTTTCTCAGACGTTACAATTACTTTCTCAGAAACCTTTCTTTCTTATCCAATTTCCTTTTACCATTACAGTGTATGGCCAGCACTATGAGGCTGGATTTCTCTGGATCAAGATATTAAGTCAAGCAGGTGATCAACCCACCTTTCTCAGAAACCAATGAGTGTAGTTATTTCAATGTTACCATTGTCAGGTTTGGCTCAATTCAGCAAGGAAGGTAGCTAGCAGCGAGCACATTTCTTTATCATTCACAAACAACACATTGCCCAGTGGTAGAACCTCCCAGTTTTTATCAACAGTTGAATGGTACCCACAAGGGCTACAGTAATTTGTTCATTTGCCCGTCTTTGTTTAATACTGATCAGTACATTGCTCATGGTGACAGTAAATAGTTGTGGACACAGTGGGCTAATCACCTGCCTGTCCTAAACTCTTATCCAAAGAGCTTCGGCTCGTGTTCAGTCGTGTCTGGTGGTTGGGGTGTCTGCATTCATGGCAGGTGTCGTGTATGTCAGTTATGGCTGAACATAAGGCTAGCCCCAACACTGCTCTGTGGTATTAATGGGGCTTGATCAAACAAAACACAACATAATATAATTATAATACACATATGCTGTACTGTTGTAAGTAATTTATTTGCAAAACTAGTGACCTGGAATTGAACAATTGCTACTAATTATTATACACCTAGCAAAGGGAATGTCTTGCCTACTTTTTACAGTTACAGTTGTACTCCGCTAATAAGATTGCAGCTGTACCCATTTAGAGCTTGTCTTAGATAAGGGCTGTAAGTGTAAGCATAACCAAAGATACGTGAATCAATGTCCTCTCTGGGCTGAGGGAAGATACGTGAATCAATGGCTCTCTGGGCTGGGGGAAGATACGTGAATCAATGGCTCTCTGGGCTAGGGGAAGATAAGTGAATCAATGGCTCTCTGGGCTAGGGGAAGATACGTGAATCAATGGATCTCTGGGCTGGGGGAAGATACGTGAATCAATGGCTCTCTGGGCTGGGGGAAGATACGTGAATCGATGGCTCTCTTGGCTGGGGGAAGATACGTGAATCAATGGATCTCTGGGCTGGGGGAAGATACGTGAATCACTGGCTCTCTTGGCTGGTGGGACAAACAATTATTGTCGAGTAAAAATGTAACCTGTTAACACAAAGCTCGTCTTTTGGTAAGTAAATATCTGCTCAGCCCCGCAAGACGAGGGGTTAATGATTAATGTCCGTCCAAGGCTTTCAGGAACTTCTGTTCGATGACTTTGGGAACCAACTTGTGCCTAGACCCATGTAGAGAGAAAATGAACACATTGAGAGTGGTGGGATAAAGGTGGTTCACAGAATCGCTTGAATATCATTGTAATAACATACAGTCAAAGCCTCTTCTTACTCTTAACTCGATTCTCATGTGATATAACTTGAAAATTTACTCGTCTGATAAAAATTGAGATGGAAATAATTACTGTTAGATGATTTACTTTTAATCTTTTTTAAACCTAAGAAACAATTAAAAACATCGACTTTGATGAAAACCAACGAATGTGGCTTTGTCTATAGATAGTGTTATTATGCAAGAATGAGAGCAATGTGCTGACGTGGGTGGCACACTAGGCGGATAAAAAGATGACTGTTGTAGCACAGATGCAGTGAACCACTGCACAAGATCTAGCACTGGTCTTATGTAGCCACTGAGTGGTTGACTGCATATCGTACGACTTTGTGCGACAGACAGTCGTCTATTTATACCACTAGTGCATCACAGGCATCAGACTTCCCAGCAAGGATTAGGAACATTCGTCGTGGTATACGCGGGGTCCCAGTGGCGCAGAGGTACGGTTCTCGCCTCTGAAGCAAAAGGTACCGGGTTCGATTCACGGCAGCGACACTGTCGGGTATTTTGCTCATTGAAACTCGGTGAAAACCTATATATGCCACTCCCCTGATCCTATTCAGGTTGGTGGGATCAAATAACCTAGTCCTATCGGAAACGGACGATAAACTCGGAGATCCCGTGGCACGTTAAAAGAACCATTGCCAGTTGAAAATCGATAGGAGTAGGCCACAAGGCCGCTGTCCGGGCAAAATTAATTCCTACCACAACGGTCAGTGGGTTGATCACCTGCTTGGCTTAATATCTTGATCCACAGAAATCCAGCCTCATAGTGCTGGACCTACACTGTAATGGTAAAAGGGAACTGGATAAGAATGAAGCAGTATACCCACCGAATTGGCATGAGGAACATGAGTAGCACAGGGAACACCATCTTCATATAAGGGAAAGGGCTGAACCCAAACACACAGAGGACGGCCAGCTGGAAGAGTTGAATCAAGGTGAACGTGTGTATCTTACGTTGTGGCACCCGTCGTATGTAGTGGTTGGGTGGATACGCTGTCTGGTGGGGAAGAAACATTGGGAGATTTATTGGAAAATTAAATGAAAAGTCAAAGCCCTTGGTACGACTGTAGCGCAGTGGTTAAGTAAAACCAACAACTTTTAAACTGTTAAGTCAAACCAACAACTTTTAAACTGTTAAGTCAAACCAACAACTTTAAACTATTAAGTCAAACCATCAGCTTTAAATTGTTAAGTCAAACCAACAACTTTAAACTGCTAATTCAAACCAAAAACTTTAAACTATTTAGTGATTTGGTGATCGAACCCCATTAACACCGCAAAGCAGTGTTTGGGCCAACGCCATACTCAGCCATAAAAGGCGCACAAGATACCCGATATACATCCAGGCACCCCCAAGTATGGCTAAACACAAAATTGGAAATCCTTTGGATCAAAGAATTTCAGACACGGATGTGATCAGCCCACTCTGTCAATTGTTTTGTGAAACCAACAAATTTAAACTGTTAACTCAAACCTACAACTTAAAACCGTTAAGTCACTTGCCTCTGGTGATTAGACCACACTATCCAAGATTATCTAACACTATGAAGGACATATTACACATGCTCTTGTCTCTCATCATCACATGCAAACCTATTGCCGTAGTGTTTACCCAAACTGGGATTTTTGTCTTAACTACTGATATCTCTGGGACTCGTCATGTTATCATAGATTACAGTAGAATAAAAGATCGTGGCGAGGCTGTTAAAACGGTTGTGTATACACTGCAGTCTGGCTAAGAAGATAGATCCGTAGAGACTAGACAAAATGTTTGTCTTAAACAATGTTTATCTTATCCAGACATAAAAAGTGATAAAAATCTTAGTTTAGAAGAAGTGTTCTTAAGTGGGCTGCAGTGTAAATTGCTTTTACCTGTTCTGTAAAAAGCAGCAGGACTCTGTCAAAGAGCTGGTTGCCGTAGAGTGCGGTGATGGCCACGTAGAGGAAAAGTCCATCCAGCACCGGTCGTGGAATGTAGGTGAGGGGGACGGGCAGCATCAGCATGGACAGACCAATCATAACGTGACTCACAATTCCCGTCAGACGGGTCTCTCGCACGTGGACCACGCTGGAAAGCATCAAAGTTTTAAGTTGTTAGTTTTGATAATAATGATAATAATATGCACATTTATATTGCGCCTTCCCTCGTAAGAGCTCAAGGCGCATTACAATAGTAATATAAACAGAGTAGTTTTACGCCCTTGACAACACATTATAGGTCACATCAAAGGCGGGACCTCTGATTTATAGTCCATTTCCGATAGGAGTTGATTCCATAGGGAATCCCCAGGGTCAGAGTGTCAGAGCCATAAAAAACCCTGGAAAGGTTCAAAGGAAACAATCCCAACGTCGACAACGGGATTCGACAGTACTTTCTACTCACGAAGCGAAAGCGTTATACCACTGTGCCACGACCACTTCCCGAAAATCATTGACGAGAAAGTCGTATTCATTGTTCTTGACCAAATTGATAATAATTCATATTCCGATTTTATCACCAACATCACTACCACCACCATCCTCACCTTTCTCTCCCCCCCCCCTCCCCCCTTGCTCATGGTCACAAGCATCGTTATCTTAATTTTTATAATTGTGATCATCAGTTTTCGATGGATATTGGTAATCAACAAGACACATCCCTTGGTGTCTGGCGTTTACTAACACAGCATATTAACACAATTCAGTGCAAAAGAATGAAATCAACATTATCATAATATTATATTATTTCTTTCTTTATTAATTCCTGTTACTGTTATACTTTTTGGAGTCAGGTTTATCGCATTGTATCCTTCTTCCTATTTGTGGAACAGACGCTACTGTCATGCAGCACCTTAGTGGAAATGTCCCCAAAATATTGTCCTGCCCCCTATCTACTCACATTTGGTGCACGTGTCCCTGGTCAACCCTCTCCTCGACGTCAGCCAAGGCTCGCACATGCAGGGGCGAGTGAGGGAGGGCAGCATGCACCCACGGGAATGAGAACACGGACAGGAATCCGTTGATGAGGGCAACCACAAACAGGTCCCAGTGGTAGGCCGCACCCTTTTTCAGTCTGGATCGATGAGAACAAGTATTTTTTTTAAAAGTACGATATAGAAAATGGAAAGGGAAACTCATTATACAATGCCAAATTAAGCAAGAAGGTCACAAATCCATGCGCTATGTTGCAACATCTGCTCAGTTTGAGGTTTACCACCAAGGCAACATTATTGTTATGGCAAAAAACTTGGGCAACACCTAAAAATCTGACGCTCATTGCGCTATTCTTGCTTGCCTTATCTACTTGATCAATAGTTTTTTCCAACAGTGTCTTCAGCTGGCCGCAACTCCTGAACGGTAACATGCGCTATGGATAACAAAACAAAATAGATCGCAAATGCAACTGGTTATAATATAATATACCCAGTTGCACTAAATGACCAATTCTATCAGATTTTATTACACTGAAATATCCACATGGTCAACAATAATGGTGAAGTAGCTGCTCATAGTGCTAGTAAGGGGCTGAATGCGAAGCATCTAAGCACTTGTCTGAAATCCTGGGATTTTCAGTTGATCAATATAAAGTAATATACAGGATTCGTATGGACTATACTCAGCATAGGACTGGGCGCAACACTGATTTAGACCGTCAATGGGGCGCGATCAAACAAAAGTTTAAACATAAATTCGTTCCCTTATTTAACTGTACTTTTCACACACTGTTTCATAGAGGTAACGGTCTTCACGATATCAACGAAAAACTCCGAGAAATAGCTCAAATTATGGCTCGAATTTTATGATTTGCAAGTTGCTTTAGTGCTTAGCCAGTGTGACATCTGGAAAACAATCATAGGTTTTTTATGTTAACGATAAAGAAATAATTTCCAACAAGTGATTTCTTGTTGTAAATATGTTTTGCTTTCGCTAAATGCGTTATTTATTCTACAATCGTAAATTCAAGACATTTAAACCCAGCACTTAGAACGCTGTTGTGATGTTTATGATCGAGGACGTTATGCAAATCATCGTAGCATATCGTGTTCCCACCAGTCCTCAAATTAATTGCTGTTTTATTCTGCAGACACAGCAGTCTAAGCTGAATCAAAAGATTTAGTTGGGAGATTCAAATATATTCGGTCGTAACGCGAATGTCAAGCCATTCCATTAAAACGAAAACAAACAAAAAGTAAACTGTCGGCAAAGCAGAAAACACTTAAAACAAAACAAAACAAACAACAATTGATTTTAGAATGATACATGTCGGTTATAAAGCGTGATGGTCTCTCTCAAACTGGCGAACATATAAACAAATTAATCTGTACATGTTTTGATGTTTTCTATTTTCTAAATGCGTTACGTTTCATGTTTTATGAAACAGTTAAATCAAAGATCATCTACAATAAGATATTCAACTCGGCGTATTTCACAATATTATACCAAGTGAGGAAATTTTAAGAGTAGTTTCCCTTGCACCGTGTGTGTTAGTTGTGCCATAGCGTGCACCAGATAGAACGCATGTTATGATTTTGGTGATATGTTTTTAGTTCACATAATTTTATTTCATTGTATCGAGTATTGGGTATTACCAAAAACAATAAGAGAATGCTGGGAACACACGATAATAAAGGGACATCACTCTCATTCGTCATAGGTAAAAGTCATTGAGTTGAATATCTTATTGTAGATGATCTTTGGTTAAATTAACCTACCATACATACAATTCACTGGTCGATACTCTTATTACATAATTGAAGATAATTAAAATGTTACTATAAGGACTAAGAGCATTTATAATGGTGAATAAACTTTGAATGGCCCCTTTCGTTATAAGGTCATTATAGGCTATATCGTTTATTTTACAGCTCACCCTTACTTGTTGTTGGGCGTGTTGACAAGAGCACTGGAAATGTTTTGGTCCATGAAGAAGAGCAAGGACAAACAGAATCCCAAACCAGCGGCCCCAACCACCGCCCCCGGGGACAGGGACGACAAGGGAGACAACTCAAACATGGTTTCATCCGGATCATGTTGGAAGGGCTTCACTATAATATAGGAACATGGATTTAAAAAAATATATATAAATGATTCGAAAAATGTGTGTGTGTGTGTGTGTGAGAGTGTGTGTGTAAGTGTGTGTGTACGTGTGTGTGTGTGTGTGTGTGTGTGTGTGTGAGTGTGTGTGAGTGTGTGTGTGAGTGTGTGTGTGTGTGTATGTGAGTGTGTGTGTGTGTTTGTTTGAGTGTGTGTGTGAGTGTGTGTGTATGTGAGTGTGTAATGTAAATAAATAATCACTGTAATGATTCATAGCAAACTAACTGAAAACGAAACTCGTTCTGCCAAAGGTTGGTTAAAATAATTAATTGATTATGGTTTGCTGCGACTCACAGTGGGTTGATCACCTCCTTGGCTTAATATCTTAATTCCGCCTCATAGCGCTGGCCCTACACTGGGAAGTGGATAAGGAAGAAGAAAGAAATGTTTGCTGTGACGTAACAATTCAACGCAATGCACATTCTTCTCTTTTACTATGAACTCAGTGGTCAGTTCAAGCTTAGTATAAATGTGTAGGAGTGGGTGTAGATAGAATAATAATGCGAATGAATAGACACAATTAAAACATCCCAGGATAGTTCTGAAAGCAAGGGTCCCATCCATCCCCACCTCCACGAAAGACTTGAAATCAAACGACATTTAAAAATATAACCAACAAAAATATCAAACAACACCTATTAATCACTTTCAGGTGAAAATATTTATTGCCTAAAATTGAGAAACACAATCAATCGCACTAAAGCTGCCCACTCACTTACAAGTAAAAGCTCAAATAGATTTGAAAGTGTAGGTATGATGAAATTGGACGAGAGGTAATGGCATGCTAAGTCAAAATGCAGAGCGTGAGCGAGGCCACATTTTGTTTGGTGTTTCATGCCTTTGTCAAGCAGATTGGATCACACCCGCTTATTCAAACTGGTTTGTAGGTGAGTGAGTCACTTTAGACTTACTTTCTTCTTTCTTTCTTTATCAATAGCCTTTTTTTTAGTACCTTTCACCTTTTTTAAAGACTTACTTTCAACATCCCTAAAGACGTATGAACCGAGGAAGGATACAAACAGCACAGATATGGGGAGGGCGTAATCCGCTAAAATCTCTCTTTTGCCAGCTGTCAGGTACGGACTGAAACAGTGATAATAAGTGGTCATAATAAGGGAATATGTTCACACACTAGAGACTGAAACGTATGTGTAAACGCATGAGTAGATGGATCAATAACTAATCGAATACCATCACTGTGATACAAAAACATGGAGTTGTTTGGGGGCTTACCTAATTGGCCAAGTTGAAAAAGAAGGAAAAGGATGATAGATCAAGTAAGAGACAGACAACAGATAGACAGGCAGACATTTAGATAGATATATACATGAATTATATAGACAAACAGACAGATGTATAGCAAAGGCGTGCGCATCATATATCTATATAAGAAGGTGGAGTCCCTCTGGGTTATCTTTCATCTGTGGCAGACCGTGTCCTCTGATATATTATTGTTTATATTATAATATGATATTACATTTACAAACGGGTTGACTAAAAGTAATCAACTGTTATTGATTAAGTGCATGGCATCCCTGATAACCGATAACTAAGGGTCGAGGGACATGGTGTACTCACGTTTTAGTGAAATTGAAAAGCGTGAGGCCAACCCAGACTGTACATAACATTAACAGCAGGAACAGGACGCTGCTCTCTCGGAGACATTCAGACTCTGGGGCCAGCCACGACGACGTGGCGTTGGTCGTGTTAGGAGATGTGTTGTTTATGTTGACGGTGGTAGAAATAATGCTGGCCGCTGTACTGTTAACGTTCGTAAAGGTGTTGGGGGAAGAATGACACGCTGGTGTGTTGTAGTTGTCGTTGAAGTCTATCACAGAAGATAAAGAGATATTTAAATGATAGATGAAAATAGTCATAAAGATAGAATCTTTACGCCCCTTTCAACACAGAAAGCTCATACCAAAAGGCGGCTCAACAGAACTTGAGAAGATTCCACGTGAATCTCCAGGACAGAACCATAAAAACTCTGAAAGGTCCAGAGAAAGAAAAATCCTGCACAAGCAAGGACCCGAACTCAGACCTCCGCATCCAGAGGCAAGTGAGTTCACTACTGCGCCAGGGACACTTCCTAAGATTAATGAATGAACTGCATCAATGAATAAACCACTACGTATCATTAATAGTGGGTTGATCACCTGCTTGGTTTAATACCTTGATCCAGAGAAATCCAGCCTCATGGTGCTGGCCCTACACACTGTAATGGTAAAGGGGAATTGGATAAGAAGAAGAGAAGAAGATAAGCATCATTAATAGGTAAGTAAATAGGTACATAAGAGTGAGATAAAAAAAAGTGAAATCGCCAGACTCACGGAGCTTCTTTACCTTTAACACAATCTCTGATGGCATCAGCCGAGAAGGCAAATGTAATGAAAAGGGAGAAGATTTCCTCTGTAGATCTGAAATATATTTTTAAAAATTGTCTCATGTGCAAATTAGAAACTATAGACATTTCTATCTATCATAATCTATTCTTTTGACATTTTTTGTTTAGAGACTATAAAAAACAGTTGCTCAAACTGACCCATAAAGAAAAAAAATCCCCATGCTCAGTCACCATTGTGAATGCATGGCTAAACGCAGAACCGGAAATTATGGATCAAAGAATTTTAGACAAGCAAGTGGCCAGCTCACTCTGTTCCTGTTCCCGTGTCGTATCTAAGACAGTACAATAGCTGTTAGGGGGTCCCTAGCTCAGTGGTCAAGCCACTAGACTTTGGAGGCGGGGGACCGGGGTTCAAGTCTCTAGCTCAGTGGTCAAGCCACTAGACTTTGGAGGCGGAGGGCCCGGAAGTTTTTTCTCTGGACCTTTCAGAGTTTTCAAGACTCTGCCCTGGAGATTCACGTAGAATCTTCTCAAGTTCTGTCGAACCGCCTTTGATATGACCTTTGTGTGTTAAAAAGGGTGTAAAACTTTAAAGTTTTGAAGTTAAACAAAAAAACCTCCGATTATGTTCATACCTAGATGACCACTTCATTAATTTGCTGACGTCAAAGACAGAGTAGAGAATGAGAAATCCAGCATTCCAGAGACCTACGCAGGCAAACATGGCCCTGAAGTCGATGTCAAAGTCTTCACTGATATTGAATATAACTGGGGAGATGGCGAGATATACATTACAGACAAACGCTTTCGAAATACAAACATCATTCTATCACATTATGTGTTTTCTTTGGTACTGTTGATCAATTTGCAAAAAAAAACCCCAACCCTGCAATTACAAAAGAGGAATAAATAAAACGATAATATCACAATGGTAATAAAGTTTGCTTCTTGCTTTGTCGTCGTTTCGGTTTTTGGTGTTTTATTGACGTCGACATCTTGGGTGTCCTGTTCCTTACGTGTCTTATATTATGATTGTCTTAAATTGTATGAATTGTTTTCATGATTTTTGTCCCCCTTGTTATTGAACATTGTACATCGCCAATGAGTATCTTCTTGATGGATATAGGCGCTATTAGAGGTGATGCATATTTTCGATACATAACAAAATTATATATCACATTGAGATAATTTCTATTTTGATTTATCAGATTTATTGATTATCTAAAGGTAAACATAAAAAATGCAAATAATGAAAAATTAACTTTATTGTTGCAGGAATATAGAATCACCCTGTCTATGTCCGCCCACCTCATCTATTCGTTCAAGTCACAAACTGGGGAAATAAACGTGCCAATCTTTTTCAAAAGATGAAAAGAAATATGAAAGACTGAACTAGACAGAAACTGCTAATGTGGAAGAGGCGCTATTCAAAAACGCGGTGTAGCCCTCCAGACAGACTGCACTGATCAAGCTAGGTGACTTTTCTCTCTCGAAAGAACAGTTTGTGTTTGCAGGATGGAAGGAAGAAAGTATGTATGATAATTAAAAGTTATACTTGAGATTA
>JARBEQ010254460.1:0-10907 GCA_030265355.1 Tritonia tetraquetra
TGATATAACTGGGTTTTAATGTCTTCCCCTTCCATTCTAACAGATTTAAGTGATATAACTGGGTTTTAATGTCTTCCCCTTCCATTCCAACAGATTTAAGTGATACAAAGTTCATTGAGACATTCTAAATGTTGTTGGAGAGTGATTCATTTTTTACCTTTATAGATAGAATAACCCAAGAAAAAAAATAATAATAAAGAATCAAAACACAAGACCGTAAAACAGTTTTGTCAATGAGAAAAGTCAAAGGATCTAAAATGCACTGATATATGGTTGAAAAACGTGAACCGTAATTTACCTGATGTTTTGAATTAAAAAAAAAAAAATAAGGATAATTTTCCCCTTTTTATTGAATGCAATTTTGAATCAGAAATAGCAAACACACTAATTGCAACTTAGATCAACAAAATCCACACACACACAGATAATACAAGGAAAGCACAAATATATCCACGCCTAGTAAATTTTATTGAGTGTAAACAAGACGAGTAACAATGGATAGAATGAAGGGAACAATTATTATCAATTTACCAATCTCAGAACGAAAGCATCCCATATGGTGTTAGTTGTCGGAATGACTGCATTGACCTTGAGGTCAACCTGACACGGCTCGTATCTAAACGAACGCTCAGGCCAATAATTCGAGGGTGTGGCAGTCAGGACATGATACCATTTGTTCACTAGATAGAATCTACCTTGCTAAATGTACATTTTAAAATGGTACCAGTTGATGATAAAAAGTTTGAAGCAATATAGTTTTGACTAGGGTGATAGAGAGGTATTTTATTTAAATTTGAGCAACTCTCCTTTTTGTGGAGGTCCAATGATATGAGAATATATTTTTGGCTCCTGTGTGAAGATTCCTACAGGAGAGCCAAATAATGAGTGTTAGTTATAGATACACAATATATATTAATTATTATTAGACTCTACATTTCCATTCAAGTGTTTGTTTTTTCACTTTGGACACAATAAGGAAACACTCCCAAAATTAAGGAATGCTGACTCAAAATAATGAGTAGTAATAGGCAGTGTTCACAAGTGGTGGTTGCAGCTGTAGCTATATTGTAGTGCAGCAGGTCAGTGTGATGTTGTGTTTCCAATCTTTTTTTTCATGAAGTGATAGTGTTGGATATAATGGTATTATGATGGCTCATGCAAGAATTTTCTTTCATAATCTGTTTTGTACTTATTTTCACAGATCGGAGAAGGTCGAGATCGCGTGAACGTCGTCGTAAGTGGTTTTTTATTTTATCGTTCAGTTAATGATCCATAAACCTATAATGCAGAAAAATCTACTCAGTTTTCTTGCTGAGTGGTTAATCACTAAGCCAACAGCACATTTTATTGCCAAACATTAACCGTTAACCTCAAAGTTAAAAGTAATATTCCATTGGATTTTAATATGATATGAATGGTTTTGAATTATGATAGTGATTTGACTTTAATTACACTTATGTATACACACCATTATAACCCCTTGACTGTTAGAAATGTATTTGACAAAAGGAATAAGTGTGAAATGTATGAAGTGGAGATATTGCAAAAATAGAAATCCTGTCATTTAACTGTGTGATCTAAACTTTTTCATTGTCTGCACAAATGAAATTGGTAGCACATCAATAAACTTTTGAAAATCTTATCGTTATCCTGTTTTCCTAAATTCAAGGTCATAAGAAGCGAAGTCGTTCTCGTTCTCCAAGACACAGAAGAAGGTAAGCGAAGACAAAGTTACAATTTAGTAGTAATTTTTGGGTACCTTTTTTAACCTTTATCGACACACGCTAGTTACATGTCATATCCACCTCTTGCGGGTGTTTTCTACCCACTGCCTTTTAAATAAAGAGTGAATAATCATTATTTGACACTCAAAATACCCATATTCGCCACTTGCAGGTGTTTTTGATCCATATGACCCCTATATTTTGGATGGTCGAGTGGTAGTGGTAGGCTCTTTCAATTTCAAAATGTAATTTTTTTTTCCGATATCCTAATTTGATATTTCATAAGTGAGCATGAGAGAAGATGGAAAACCATACATTTTTTTATTTTTGGCCTGTGCGAATATTAGTGGGTAAAAAACACTGGCAAGTGACTAAGCTACACAAAGTTCTCAGGGATAGGAAAAAAAATCATGGAAAATTATAATTTATAAAAAAAGGAAAAAATCAATAATATACACAGGTAGAAAAATGAATGGATGAAGCATATGTGGAGTTTCAAGTGGATATTTATTCATTTAAAGACACAGCCAGTAAATATGTAACCTGGTGGATATTTTTTGCCCGCAAGTGGCGGTAGAGGTTAACAACCCAAGTTTATAAACAGGTGCTGTAAGCAGTTTTGATTCTTTAATTAATCCTTCAATTTTTTTCTTGCTTGTTCACTGTCTAGCTGTTAACAGACTAGTGATGATTCATGTTTTTTTTTTATAGCAACAATATTATTGATATTACTGATTATAGATTTATGTTAAGTAATATTATTAGTATTGTGGTATCAAAAGTATCATCCTTTTTTTTTTCAATTAATTCCAGGTCTCCTTCACCTAGAAGATCCCTTTCTGCAGAGAGGTATGGAAAATGTTATGGATAGGTCATGGATATATGACTATGAGAAACTTCGGGGGGTGCCAGTGGCTCAGATATATGGTTCTGGCCTTTGAAGCAAAAGGAACCGTGTCCGAATCCTAGCGGCGACAGCTGTTGTTTTTCTTCGCAAAACTTGGTATAAACCTATTTGACACTCTCCTGATCCTATGAAGGCAGGTGTGATAAAGAACCTAGTCCTATCGGAGACAGACGATAAATTAGGAGGTCCTTGTGCAAGTTGTGCACGTTAAAGGTCCCTTGGCAGTTGGAAATCGAGAAGAGTAGGCCGCTATCCAGTCAAAATTGATTCCTACCACAAAAAAAGTCACAGTGGACTGATCACCTGCTGGCATAATATCTTGATCAAGAGTAAATCCGCCTCATAATGCAGGCCTGATTCTGTAATGGTAACAGGGAACTGGATAAGAAATAAGTAAGAAAGAAAGAAACTTGGGTGTTATCTTAACATAATCAGTACTCAAGAACCTTACAAATAACAGTGTAACTTAGATTTATCCAGTTTGCATAGCATTAGCAGTAAGTGAACAAATGATGAGATGTAGGTTAGTCTTCCAGCTGTGAGCTATGTACCCTTTTTACACCTAAGTGCTGGAGCCAGAGTCGAATATCTTGTATTGTATATTAACTGGGGTCCCAGTGGCACAGAGGTACGGTTCTTGCCTCTGAAGCGAAAGGTACATGGTTCGATTCTCGGAAGCGTCAGGTATTTTTCACTGTGAAACTCGGTGAAAACCTACATGCCACTCCCCTGATCCTATTCAGGTAGGTGGGATCAAAGAACCTAGTCCTATTGGAGATGGATGATAATCTCAGAGGTCCTGTGTGCATGTTAAAGAACACTTGGCAGTTAAAAATTGATAAGAGAAGGCCGCTGTCCGGGCAAAAACAATTCCTACCACAGTGGGTTGATCACCTGCTTGGCTTAATATCATGATCCAGAGAAATCCAGCCTCATAGTGAATAGTGCTGGCCCTACACTGTAATGGTAAAAGGGAATTGGATAAGAAAGAAAGAAAGTATATTAACTTGTATTATGATGACTGTAAAGCACTGAAAATTGGACTAACCCATTGTGGCGTCACAAGTAATTTTTCTTCTATTCTAGAATCATGTCAGATTAAAAAAATTTGAGGTTTATCTGTTACTGTTCAGAAAATAACTGTAAGATGATACCGACAACATTTTCATACTGTATTTAAAAAGCGAGTTATAATCGATGAAAGCGTGACAGCTTGAGAACCATAGTTTTAAGAAAACCGTCTCTGATATAGTGAGCACGCTTTGCAATAGGGCCATCAATAAAATCCCCAGATAAGGGTATATCTTTTCAAGCCAGATCCTTGAAACTTGAACATGATCCGTAGAAAGAGAATTTTCAAAATGTTCGAATCGTGTCTTACCCAATATTTTTTTCTTTCTCAAATATTCTACAATCAGGTTAACCGCTTTCCGAACAGTTTTATTTTTAGTTTTTGTTCAATTTTTTTGTGTGGATATATTTTAAAATCAGGATCAGCACTTTCCGGACAGCTTTATCATTTTTTCTACTTTTTCTATTTTTGTCAAGTTAAAATTTCGTTTTTTCCCCACCCATTGTATTTCATTTGATGAGTCTTCTTTTATATAATATTATCTGTCACTGAAAAACATTATAACCTACTTATTATTAACATGTTCTTTTAAAAACAGTTTGAAAGTGAGTGGTCTAAGATTTATTTCCAATTTCTAAACATCCACTGATTATGGTTGTTTACATTCAACGTAAATGAAAGAAACAAATTTTTACTGTGTACATTAACGCAAATGAAGGGTACCCCGATTTTTCGTCGTATACATTAACTAATGCAACTGAACCGTATACTGATTTTTACGCTGTGTACATTAACGCAAATGAAACGTACACTGATTTTCGTCATGTACATTAACGCCACATTTTATATAATAATATAAATTCAGTTAAGGAAATCGGTTAAATTTTGTAGATTTCCCAGTCATGAAATTACATAACAAAATTTACCTTATTCTTCTAACTTTTTCAGAGATGCAGAACTTGCAAAGACAGCACCTGTTATTGATGGTATGAGAGCCTTTTTAGTCTTCAGCTTTATGATTGTTGAAATGGGCATCAAACTAGCTGCTAAACGATTAAACTTTGTTATTTGAGGACTGATTGTTCTTGTTCTGCCTTTGACTGTCAGTCACTTATGATGCACTCCTTTCATTGACTTTGTCTTATCAATCCTTATTCATTAAGGACTAGGCTTATGTTCAGCCTTGAACAAAGTAACCACCATTCAATCTAATAGCTCAGTCAATCTGAATAAGCCTACTTTGCTGAACAGAGTCAAGAATTCTTTTGATCACAGATATTGAGACCAGCATTAAGCAGTCAGTTCATTATGTCGAAAACCCTACTTTGGCACTGTGAGCCAAATCAATAGGCACCATCTATAAATGGTTAATGGACAAGTGATCATTTGCCCATGAATAAAGCCTCTGAGAAAATGACAAAAAATATTACTGTATTGATGAACATTTTGATGTATATCTAATTAGCATCACTTCATTCTTTTCACATAAAGACTACATATAGTCGACTCTGGTTAATCGCAACATGACAGAAGCCACCCTTGCTTTTGTAGATTTAGAGGCGTAAACTCTTTTGATTGTGTAATCAAAGACGATCCAATAGCCAGTCGCTATAAGTATGAGCCGTGGCTCATGTCTATGTGACTGTTTGTGCTGGACTGTTTAGACAACGCATGTTGAGGGCTAGGAACAAAGGTGGCTGCAACTGTCTGCTAGACCCACAATCAGTGTAAAGCTATTGTATCGTTACGGTTGTTAGCTAATGACAAGGGAGACATGCGTGAGTTGCGATTAACCAGTAGGAAACGTTGCGATTAACTGGAGTCAACTGTATTCTCAAAAACTCTTTAATGCTTTTAAGTTAATCCATTGTTATTGTAAAAATTCAGGTAGATTTAGTTTGTAACATTTCAACAGAAATATAATGGTATTCTCTCTAAAAACGGCATCTTTGGAGGAGGAGAGAGAGGTGGAACAACTTTTTATGTTGTTTCAATCACGTTGTTTTAAGACAGTACTGAAAGCGGGACTTGAGTCCAAACCAGGGATGTTAATACAGCAATATTTCAATTGTTTGGCTATTATAGTTAGATTTTTCATTGCGTAGCCCAGCATTGGTATAGAAAGTGCTTTATTTGTTTTTCTTTTGTACATTACATTGGATTTACACACCATTCCATTGAAATATAACCTTTTTATTGATTGATTGATCAGAATCCAAATTAAAAGGACTGGATGAGGAGCAAGTTGACATGATGAAACTCATGGGCTTTGCTACATTTGATACCACAAAGGTTAGTTTTCACTCATCCTTTTCTTTGCCTAAAATTTTATGATAAATTTGATTACAGCCTAGCACAATACCATGACCAAATAAACAACTTTACCAATTGGCGCAAAGATAATATGAAGCTGAATGTTTCAAAAGCAAAATTTTTAGATTTTACCAGAAATAACAACCTAGTACTAGTCTAGTACATTGCAACATCGTCATCAGAAATGAAGAAGAAGATATTGTATATTATTATTATTTTAAGTATCTTGATGTCTTCATTGACAATCATCTCACTTATGAGAGTCGTGTTGAAATTGTAATGAAAGAAATAGGCCAAAAACTACATGAAATGCATTATCAGTTAAAAAGCAATGAATCATCTACAATAAGATATTCAACTCCGCATATTTCACTATATATTGAGTGAGGAAAATTTAAGAGTAGAATCCCTTGCACCTTGTGTGCTAGTTTGTGCCATAGCAGCATGTACCAGATAGAACGCATTTTATGATTTTGGTGCGATATTTTTTTTAGTTCACATAATTTTGATAAAAGGATGCATTATTAGGACCATACCATCTTGTATCGAGTATTGAACGCACCAAAAATTAATAGAGCACCAAAACAATAAGAGAATTATGAGAACGCACGATAATAAAGGGACATTGCTCTCATTCGTCATCGGTAAAAGTCATTGAGTTGAATATCTTATTGTAGATGATCGTTGGTTTCCTGATAACTGCCATTGGAAAATGAAAGGCGGTATCAGTCAAAATTTTCGAAATAATTTTTTTGCTTTAAAAAATTTAACTGACAGTTCAGACACCCACAAACATGCTCCAGTTGTCAGAATTTAAAAATCGCAAATAGTCTTTAAATTACACATGTTTAAAAAATCTCAAAAGACAGTATCGGTTATGAAGGCTATTTTCTATTTTAATGCAAGATTTTATAATGTTTAATTATTGACCAGCTAATAGTAATAAAAACTGGATCGTTATCTTTTTTTTATCATTAGCTTTTATGCCCAGAGTGGTAGAACCCAGTTTTAATCATTAGCTGAGGGGGTACCCACAAGGGCTACAGTAATTTGTTTATTGGCCCGTCTGTGATTAATACTGATCAGTGTATTATTCATGATGCCAGTAAGGAGTTGTGGACACGATGGGCTGATCACCTGCTTTTCTGAAACTTTCTGATCCAAAGAGTTTCCAGCTCTGTGTCGTGTTTGGTGACCAGGGTCCTGCATTTATGGCAGGTATCTTGTGTGCCTTTCATGGCTGAACATAGGGATGGCCCCAACATTGCTCTGTGGTCAGTGGTATTAATGGGGCTCGATCAAACAAACAAAGCTTACCACTTACATTATATGCGAAATGATAAATGGTATTATCAGAGTGGTGGATGGCTCAGTTTGTAGAGGGTGTGGCCCACTATCTCTGGTGAGGCAGGAGTTCCCATTCACAGGCAAAACCACTTTTCTTCTCTACTTGTACATTTTCCTGCTTTTCATTGATCCGATTAAGGCAATTTATCAGTACCAGTTCCTCTCTGTCTTGTTATACTTTTATGATATTAGTTAGATTTTGAATCAAAAGAGAGACAGAAAAGTGTCCCTCAGCATCACATGATTTAGATGGAAAAAAATAGAAGTGTAACTTCCTCAGAAAGTCCTTTTATTCTATCGATGAAGGAAAGATGAGAGATGTAGTGTATTATGAGTGCAATGATAAGGTTTGAATTTCTCGTATGAGAGTTTTCCCTCTCATTTTACAATTTTCATCACATGAGTGAGATGATAAAATAAAAAATATTTTTGAATGTATCGGCCAGTTATAATTATTTTCTTCTTTAAATCATTTTCCCACATTGGAAGGAAAGATAGCATTTAATGATAAATAAATTCATTTTACGCTTTTTGTGTCTGCTTTTGAACCAATTTGCTATTTTTTACAAGTTGTCAGTGGGTAAATCTGTAACAACATCCATTACACACATTTTTACTGTAACTTTTTATTGAACACCTAAGAAAAAAAACACTTCTTGTGTATATGTTTGAAAACAACCTTTTTTTGTCAACTAATTTAAGTTAACATCCCTATTACTGCAGAGTTAGCAGAATATAGTGCAGAATTAACTGCTCCCTGTTTTTCTGTGGAATTTGAGTGATTAATTGTTTTCTTCAGCTAGAGCTCTTTTGTTTTTGCATCATAACAAAATTGTTTTAATATGATGAAAAATTGATTGTGTGATTTTTTCCCCTCTGCTTTTAGGGGAAGAAGGTGAATGGAAATGATGTGTCAGCAGTCAATATACAGAGAAAAAGAAGATACAGGTAAATGGGTTGGCTTAATAAATTGCTTTTCTTTACCTAACTTTTGTGATCTAGTTTTTAGTCTAACGCCTTTGGCAACTCAGAGCTAGAGCCATGAAACTCAAGAAATTTCGAACCCAGGAACCTTCTGCTCATGAGGTGAAGTGAAAACGTTAACGCTAAGCCACGAGCCCTTGTGATCTAGTTAAATTCATGTTTATTTTACAATTTTTTCTTCATGTTGACATGTTCATGTCTAGTCAGTTTAAATTCCCTAACATCATAATTATTATACCCTGTCTTTATTTTTACCCTATGTTATTAAAAATATTTGTTAACGTAACAATAGAGTTAGTGGATGAAATCAGGTCACTGTTCAAAGAGCTCATGGCATTCTCATTGATCCCTGAATCCAATCAGAGACAACTCTTTTGGCTCTTTGGGTAGTTTATAACTGTTAGATTAGTATATCAGTGGACTACGCTCAAGTTGATGTCATTAGGGTAGTGGAAAATTGATCAACATATCTATAATTCAACGTAAAACCATTTGGCTGAACTTTTAAGATCAGTTCTTGTTCAAAAAAACAAAAACAACACAACCGAAGATCAACTCCAGCGACTTCAACTTAAGCGTAGTCCACTGTAATTACAATTCAGTATCACTCATGATTTTTACAATATTTCCTACAGGCAGTACATGAATCGGAAGGGAGGATTCAACCGTCCACTGGATTTCATTGCATGATTTTCAACATTTTAATATTTTTTTGCGGAGAGAACTGATGTGAATAAGATGTCTGTGTGAAAGTGTAAATAATTATGAGTGTGTGAATGTGTCGAAAGTGGCTTGGAGTTTGGAGTAATGTAAAAATCTATAACAAATGACTTGATTTAAAAATTGATTTTATGTTTTTAAGAAAGAAATTTATTCATGAATATTATGATAGTATCAGCAATTACATCCTATACTTCTCACCATCAGCGTTTTCACGAAAGGGATGAATAAAATTTACTTTTTTCTATATATGTCCTGACATCAAAATACTCTCACATTTATTATAAGGATCTGTAAATAATCACGTCCTTCCCAACATTATGACTAAAGTGGGAGTGTGGTGTAAAGAAAGTGTAAACATTAGAATCGCCAAGGGTTCACCTAACTTTTAGATAATTTCTGTGCATTTTTTATATAGATAAATGTACATAACTACTGTTATTGTGACACTGTCATCCATGTTTCATTGTTTCGTCATTCATTACTCTACCACATTTCACGTTAGTTGTAAATTTCCTCAGATCCTGAGGTGGGTGGGATTGTGTGTTTGTCATTAAAAAGATCAAGCAATAGAATAGTAATGGAATAGAGGGATGAGGGTAGAAAGTATTTAAAGAGACAAAATGTAAGCACCCCATGGGTGATTGACACGACAATCCTATCCAGCATCCTGATACTGATAGTGATAAAAAACAATTTATGTGTGATACAGACTTAAGATAGCATGCACTATGTTTCACTGCAAAAACAACGGGTTGACCTAATTATGGCGCTTACACGGTTAGAGTTGGACACGGGTAATGTATTGTTCTTTGCTTTCGGCGGGGCTAGATCATCTAGACATATTGTTGCCACATTTGAACAATTTTTTTGAGATTCCAATTACCTGTTTACTTATTACCTCCAAGATGTGAAAAGGGGAATCAAAATAACATTTAACACTTTGCTGTACCATTTCCCTTCCTTTCCCAGAGGTAGCAATGGGAGAATCACAGAGAGGTTGAGACGTAAAGATTATCAATTGCTCATCAGTTTCCTCATAAAAGTCTGTGAAAGCTTACAACTGCTTGAAAATTAATTTGAGAGAGAAATTTGTTGAGAAAGTTATACAATTTATTATTACATGCGCAAATATCAGCGATCAACACGTAAATATCTACTAGAAATTGACATAATACGCTTAAAATCATCGAAACCAGGGCCCAGACGTCTAGATTGGCTAGAAACTTATGGAATCTATCAAGGCTAGACATTAGACTAGCACATGAAATCAAGATTTTCCAGCAATTAACACGGCCTTTGATATGACCTAAAATGAGTTGCCAAGAGCTTATATGACTATGAACTTTGAAAAGATAAAAGAGTAGCTGTGAATTGACCTGATGACACAACATTTAAGGTGTGAATGATGATCTACACTCCAAGTCTCTGACTGTTGATTTGGATCATTAAAAAAAAAAGTCCAACCTTGTTTGTGAATAGTGGACGTGTTAATAGTTAACTCTTCATTTCTATTTCTAGTTAGCAATGCCATGATTTAATGATAGGATATTGGATGACTTGACATTGCCTTACAATTTATATGATCTATTTGTTATGCACTCCAAAATTATCAAGTTTCCTTCTTTATATTTTATGTATGTGTGTGTGTTTACTGTGTTTTATTCTTGGAATCGTTTGTATTGTAATAAATTCTTCATTTCACCACACCATCATTCTTGTATTTGATTTACGTCACAATTTTTTGTGCAGGCAGATATGGAGTATTTGTGGGGCAAATGTGCATGCAGATATGGAGTATTTGTTGGGTGAATATGCATGCCGATATGGAGTATTTGTG
>JARBEQ010254471.1:0-10907 GCA_030265355.1 Tritonia tetraquetra
ATGGCGAAAGTTTGTGTATCATGCATAAACCTTACACCGAAAGGTACTAAAAGGTTATTGATAAAGAAAGAAAGACTACAGACATATTGCTTGTTCTTCAAATATTCAAAGAGAGCGTAAGAAACAAAGGAGGCCTTCATCACTTTTATAGATTCAGTTTCACTAGCTAGCTCTTCAAATACTCGAAGAGAAGGTAAGAAACAACGGAGACCTCCAAAGCAAAGCTTTCAATAGTGTCATCCACCACAATATATTCAAAACGATGCTACATATGGGTTTCCCGAGACACCTGGTCTCACCCATAGCACGACTCTACCAAGATCAAAAAGCAACCATAAGATGGAATGGAGACCATTGTGAATATTTTGACATAAAGAAAGGCTGTATCCTCTCACCCCATCTCTTCAACTTGTACACAGAACCGGTCATGAGAGAATTAGATATAGAAGACATAGATATCAAAATTAAGCAGAAACATCACAAGTCCAAGATATGCTGACAACACAGCCCTTCTAGCAGACAACATCACGAGCATGAGAAGAATTTTACATCGAGTTGATGCTGCCGGCAACAATACAGGTTTAAAACACAATGCCAAAAAAAATAAAGTAATGCATATTACAGGGCCAGGAAATCAAGGTCCTTAACAAATGAGAATAAAAACTTCTGATGTAAAATGCACTAAAGATGTCAAATGCAGAACAGGTATGGCAAAACACAAAATGGTACAGCTTAACAACATATGGAAGGTCATAGTACCTAGAGAACTCAAAATTAAAATTCTGAAATGTCCCATGGTTAGTAGTTTTATACGGGAGTGAGACCTGGACATAAAGAAAGGAAGATGAAAACAGAATCCAAGCAGTAGAAATGTTGCTTGACAGATGACTGCTTCGTGTTAAATGGATAGACAAAAGAGCAAATGAAAATGTCCTGAAGGAACTTGGTGTAAAACATCTTAAAATGCTCTCTGAGATCAGCAAACGAAGACTCAAATACCTTGGTCACGCAAATAGAGACGCAAAAACAGACTGTGCTGCAGGACAAAGTAAAGGGAAGACAAAGTGAAAGCTGAAAGTGGTCTCCAACTGCACAAAGTAATACATCAAAACAGAGACTGGGTCAGATGGCGGCCTGTTGTGGCAAGGAGTGGGGGACCAACGGTCGCATGGCCATGGTGACATGATATATCATTGATATTGTACTTATCAATGGTAAATATATTTTTTTCAAAAAGATGATCTCCCTTAGTGTAACTGTAACTCTTAGCTATCACATAGAATTATTTCATAAGTAAACCAGAGTCATACCTGTCGGTGCCATCAGGCATATGTTTCCAGGAGACGTTACAAGCAGGCTCACATACTACGCTGCAATTGTAATCCAGGTTGGTCTCACCTTCATGTCTGATGATGATAGAGTTATTGACGATGTCGGGAACTATGCTGATGTCTTCTTCACCTGGGGCAACTGAAACAATTAACAGTAAATTTATTCACCTTATGTTGCAAAATCTGTTCAGATTTCTTATAGTTTACCACACCGGGAACAGTAAATATTGTTATGGCCAAAACTTGGGCAACACCTACAAATGTGACGCTGATTGTGTCATTACAGGTTCGGGGCACAGTGGGAACAGCAATGCTGAACATGGAGCTGGTCGAATGAGTCCTTAGGGAATTAAGGTGGTTTGGATAACAAAACAAAACAAATATATTATGCATCACTGTGGATCAATTCCAAGAACCAATTTCAGTGAAACAACAGCCGACATCTAACCCTTTTTCTGCAGTGTTGGTTTAATCAGGCAATCTGAAAAAGTAAAAACGTTTGAAGTTTTACGCCCTTTTCAACCCATAAAGATCATATCAAAGGCCGTTCAACAGAATGTGAGAAGATTTTCACGTGAGTTCCGAGGGCAGCGCCATAAACAAATTTGAAAGCTCCAGAGAAAACAAACCCTGTACAAAGCGGAACTTGAACCAAGTCTTCTGTGTCCAAAGTCGTTGGTCTTCTTACCCACTAATAAACAAAATATAGAAAACATAATAATGCCTATTCTGCCAAGTGCTAGGCAGGCAGGAAAATTGCATAATAATCATTGAAACTACTTCGCTCTTCTAACTAATTAACAAGGCAAGAACGATTACTCTTAACACCTCCCCTGTTGGATGTGTGATGCTTAGTTATCGGACATCAACTGACAACAAATTATTTCTGATATCCAGTATCCATGACTGACTTCCGTATAATAGTGTTGGGCAAAATGCCGATATAAAAATAGCCACATTTTTGTTTTAATTGTAAAAATATATATATATATATATAAAGTTAATAAATCTATAAAGAAAGAGAGACAAAATTAAAGCCTAGATTGAATTCTAAGTAAAGGGGGATAACATACACTGGGGTGTGAGGACATATTGTTCACTGGTTTGGGAAAACAGTTTCTTGTCATCGTTCTCTGGATCATCGGCAGACTTGCATGTGAAGACCAGGCCCTTGTCAGTCCTCTTTATGTCGGAGAGGACCAGACTTCCATTCTGAAACACTGAGATCTGTGGATTTTGTATACCAAAAATGGATCAGGTTATACAACATAATGGCATTGATATAGAATGTAAATCATTCACTTGATAGGGAGGCATCGTGGCGTAGAGGTCAATACATCCGCTTCGTGTGCAGATTGGGATATTTTTTTTCCTTTGAGCTTTCTCAAGTTTTATGGCTCGGACCCTGATGATTCCAATGGAATCAAGTCCTATCGGAGATGGACTATAATTCGGAGGTCCCGCCTTTGATATGACCACAGATGTGTTGCGAAAAGTGTACATAGGGTCATTTTTATCGATTTTGAGATTTTAATTCCAAATGAAAATTCACTCATTTTTCTATATGGATTTGCAAATCTTGTGGCACAACTCTTCTTTTTTTAAAATAAATTATTTCGCATAGGACATTGTAGTGTTGCCTTGTGAAATAGTCATCATCCATCTAGTCACTCAAACCCACCTTCCTTTCATTGGCTGTATCTTATTCATCTGACATGTTTATGTCGTTGTAAAGAGGATACATTTTCCGTTTTATTGATACCAATATCGTCAAAAGTGTAAAATGCGACTTCACTGTCGGTTTATTGGAAACGTTTACATACAGAGATGGGGATGCAATCAAGCAAACACACACACCTACACACACAATGCTCATTACACAGACAAAGACAAACACTCATAAAAGACTTACCTTTCCGGGTTGTGTTGACGATGTAATCTTTTTCCCATCGCCACCGTTCCACACAAAGAAAGGCTTGAGACCGTGGTCAGCGGGTACAGAATTGGATTTGGTCACACACTGGAGACTGACCGACTGACCAACCAAAAGACTGCTGCCTTGGGCTACCTCAATCACAGGCTTGTCAGGTTTTTCTACACAGAAAAAAATTCAAATATAATGACATCATCACATACGGAGAATAAACCACAGTTTCACAACTTCACAAATTAATAGTACACAGTACAGTAAACCCTCATCATATTTCAAAGGGGCCCCAGTAGTGCAATGGTTGTCACTCACCTGTCGGCTGCCATTTCAAGAAGAAGGGCGAATAGGACTAACACAGGATTTGTATTATTCGCCCTTCTTCAAGAAAACGGCAGTGGGTATGAACGTCCTTCAAATGGGGAATTTATCTCTCTGGACGTTTCACAAAGTTTTCACAGTGACGCTGCACGCGAATCTCCAAGAATTTCTGTTTAACAACTTTTGAATGTGAATGTTTGTAAAACTTCTGTTTTATGCCATTTCCAGCACAGAAAGATCATACTAAAGGCAGTTGGGCAGATCAGGGCAGAGAAAATGAAAACTCTAAAATGTCCAGAGTAAAAAATCCAACACAAGGCAGGAGTCGGGCCCCAGACCTCCCCATCCAGAGGCAAATGACTTAACCCCTGGGTTACAGTTGCCCCCTAAGGTTGTAAATCATTGAAGTGACAAGAAGACAAATGTACAGGATTTCCACTCACTTCCCAAAAAAATTTCAAGACCTTTCCAAGAAAAAATCAAAAAGTCTTCCAAGACAACAAATAATAGGTTAATCGCAGGTTACCAAACAATGCCGGACGTTCCATACCCATAACTACATTGTGGCAAAAGTGATTTGTAATAATTTTAAAAAAGATTAAAATCAGGCAAGATCTTTCAATTTCAAAGATTTGTCCATATATGAGTTGCGGTCTGACTAAAGGCGCCGGATGTCACGCAAGCTGGTTTTGAGAAAAGCTAGAGAATATGAATAAAATTGATTCCATGTCGATTTTGGGATTTTGCGCTCCTTTCATTCATTGACAATCTACGAACGTTCTCACACCTGCATTCAGCAAAAAAAAGCTTAGAATTGTTTTAATTAATTTTTTTTTCTGAAGTCAATCAAAGCTAGAATTCTCAAAAAATCAGTCGGAAAACTGTCAAAACCTTCCAGGGAATGAAATTGTTAACAAAAGTACACTAACTAGTATCATTATCTTCGTACTTACTATGCTTTCTAATATGTCAACTGCGCCTAAAACATTTGGCTCACAAACTAACCTCAGATCCTTAAATCTAAGTAATCTGGGGTCAAATAATGACATTTTTTAGCTGATAGAAGATTATTTCTGCACTAATCATCAAGATTCTATCAGCTCAAATGGAAGATTACACCATCACAGCAATGTAGTTTTTGTCTAGCCAAGGTCCGCAACACTACATCGACGATTGACTGACACGACGAAAACTAAAGCATGCTTTAACTTTTGAAGACACTAAATCTGTTGTTGATTTCATCTTGAATATGCAGAGGTCCATGCAATCACTCTTCCGAGCCGCATGCCTCATCATTGGAGAGCTGATGATAGGCTCCTTTCAACAAACTGTACTAAGAAGACAGTATTTGATGCTTATGGAGCAAGCTGTTTCGCATATCAAGTTAGAGTCAAGAGGGGCCAAAAAGAGGGGGAATTAACTCAAATTCTTTGGTTTGTGTTTGCAGAGAGTGATAAATTATTTTATAAGACAAGAGAAAATTGTTCTGAGCGCAATTTTATTGCACATACATCAACTTATTTCATTCTGAATAAGACATTTAACGCAATTTTCTCCGTTTTTCGTCATTGGGGTGGGGTGTATATAAGTGTCTGTAACTTTGTCCCTAATTGAGATATCGTGAAACTTTAAACTGTATCTTAATCAGGAAGGATCCAAATATATCATCATTATGTGGCTCCTTTACTCAGACCACCATAAACATATCTGAGTTTCTCAAAAACAAATTCCAACACATTTCCAGTTTTCCAAGATGAATACGAACCCTGAATGTAATAAAAACTACCAAGCCAACCGTCATCTTTGAAATTGAATCTGTGTGGGCAGATTTCCGTGTCAGATTTCACAATTCTCTCAAAATTGCCAGATGAAATAATTTTGAGATATAATTTTTTTGAAAAACATGCCAAACAATTCTAATGGGCTATGTAACATCCTTAGTCATTTTCAACCATATGCCATATATATATATATATATATATATATATATATATATATATATATATATATATATATCTGATCCCACTGACACCTTCATAATTTAATTATTTAAATTGGCAAACCTGCTCTGTACTCACCAAGGACAATAATCTTGAAGCCACATTCCTTCAATGGTGTCCCCCCGAAACCTGGAAAGCATTGATAAGTCCCAGCATAATCAGGTTTCATCTCCTCAAACTCAACCTCAATTATCCTTTTATCCTTGTCAAGTACTTCTGCTGACACAGAACCTTTATAGTCTCTGTTCATAATTATGAGAAAAGATGAAACAACCATGTAAAAAATATTCTGCTCCTTGTTTGAGTTCTTAATGGATATGAGTGGTGATACTTCATTTGGAACAGGTGGAAAACTGAATTGAAAAATAAATTCCTTTTCATCATTCTTGGCTATCTTATTAGCGGGGGTCCAGGCTTGTAGTAAAGAAACATCTGAAATAGATTTTTTTTTAAACTTTTTTTTTTAAAGCAACATTTTCATAAAGAAAACCTTGATTTGATTAGGGGAAAATTCAATGGAAGAAAAATGATAACAAAAAACGACAATTTCCTTTTTTAAAATTGTAAAATAATCTGACAATGTCATTTTAACAAAAAGTTGACATAAAGCGTTAAGTCTAAAAGTCTATCTGAGGATAGAGCAAAGGACAATTCTTTTTGTCTGATCATTATTTGGCATGGAACAGTGATCACAGAGTCTAGATCTATTTGGCACTTATCATAGAAATAGTAATAGTAGTTAAAAAGGAACAAAATTATATATATATATATATATATATATATATATATATATATGAAAACCTTGGAGAAATCCATTCTTTTAAAAAATCGAATCCTATTGTTGAACAATGTATCTATCTAGTAGATAGACAAATCAAACAAGGTTAGGACTAGCCCCACTAGACTCGGTAGTTGGACTGGGAGTTGGGCTTGCCAGTCTGTTTCAAGAAGAGAGTGAAAGTGAAGGAAGACATAAAACACGAGAGTATTTTTTTCACTGATCATCATCATCATCATATCTTATCGCACCAGTGCTGGATCCAGTTTTTAGCTTATTTTTTACAATATCTCGTCTGAGTCGGTGCACGTTGGTCCAAATTCACAATCATTGAGGACGTGTTTCATGGTCTACGCTGGATCTCCGCACAAGCACTCACTGGTTGTGGCTAGTCCCCACTTGACCAGGTTGCTTCCCGTCGTACCCACGTTGGCTCTTGCCCTGTTAGGGTTACCCACTCACTTCTAGGGAGCTTTGTGCCAAGCAAAGGTCGTCTGCATATATGAATCTTCGGATGTCACTGAAAACTGGCTGGTCATTTGTATACATATTAAAAAGTGTGGGAGCCAGCACAGAGCCTTGCGGGAGTCCATTTTTCTGTAACCTCCATCGGCTTTTCTGTCCATCTATTTCTACCAAAAACAAACGGCGGTTTGTTAACAGAGATTCTATAATCTTTACAATCCTGTTATCGAGGGTCATTCTGGCTCCCTTGAGGAGGAATATTCTGTGATTTATTGTGTCGTATGCAGCTGTTAGGTCGACGAACACAGCACCGATGATCTGTTTATTCTCATAGCCATCTTCGATGTACTGTGTCAGATTCAAAAGTTGGTCACAGCAAGATCTTCCTGGGCGAAATCCGGTTAGGTCAGACGAGAGTTGTTCTTCGACTATATGGGATATTCGAGCTAGTATTATGCGTTCGTACAGCTTGAACAGTGTGCACAGGAGAGATATGGGACGGTAACTCTTTCTGTTATTTGGGTCTTTCCCAGGTTTCAGAAGGGCAACTACTTTTGCTTGCTTCCACGTCTTTGGAATGATGCAGGATGCTGCGCAGCTGTTGAACAAAGAACATATTCACGATCTGGTCTCTGGCCCAAAGTGGTTTTTTTTAAATTTATGTAGTGATACCGTCGAGGCCACCTGCTTTCCCACGTTTTATGATATGCTTCATGGCTTCCTCAAATTCGATAGTAATGACTGGGTCTATTTGGTCTTCACTCGCTTGTGCAATGAGGTTCATTTCTTGTTTCTGCTCTTTCAAATGCCCTCGTTCTTTGTGTTGGTTTGCTACCTAATTTGGTGTCACTGCGGCTATTCTTGTTTGGGTGTTTGATTCCCTATTGAGTTTCTTTATTGTTGCCCGGGCCTTCTTGCTGTTCTGCGTCATGTTGGTGTTACATATCAGTTCTTCCCATCTTTCCAACCTTCCTGTGTTGATAGATGATGTAAGGACCTCACTCAGTTGGATAGTGTTTTCATTGAATGGGTCTGTGTTATATGCTTTGCTGTAACCTTCGTAACGCTCCTTCCTTTCACTTGTTAGGCATCGGATGTGTATCTTGCTGCATCCCCTGGGTATGTGTTTCTTGGCAACTGCCCATACAATTTTCATAAAATCTCCATAGTTCTTTGGGTTTTGGTCTGATGGTGGGTACCCTGGTGTCCAGCTCAGATGTAAAGTCTTCGCAGTTTGCCTTCCTGAAGTTAAATCTTGGCATCGAGTTGGATTTCATAGGCTTTATAACCTGTGTGATATTTATGATGATTGGTCTGTGCTGTGATCTTGGGATTGGGTCAAAGTTCTGGAAGTGCTTGGTTGACACAAAGGCCAGATCAGGGTTGTATCCTCGTTTCCACCTTGCACTAGAGAAGGATGGTTTGTCCTTAGCACTGTGTAGGATCGACAGATTGTTACCAAGGGCATCGCAATCAGTGTTGTTTTCACTGTATCCCCATATGGTGTTATGGCTGTTGAAGTCACCTATTACAAGGAGAGGCTTTTGGTTCTGACTGTCAATTTGGGAGCACTTGTGACGGAATTGGTGGAGGCTTGTAAACGGAGACGAGATTCAGGTGTTGGGTTTCCACTTTCAGGATTTCCAATCCATTGCCTGACATGTCCTGGCTGTTCATTATTATGGACTTATCCCGTGCATAGATAGCACTTCCATGGACAGTGCTACCATGGTGGACGATTAGGTGCATGCCTGGTATGTTAGGTGTCAGGTCCTTGTGTGTCTCTTGAAGATAAAGTTATCTACCTTGAGGCTGGATAGTATTTCTATCTTTGCTGGTGATATTCCTTCTGCGTTGAAGCTTATTATCTTGATCCTTCCATGGTAGGGGGCCGAGGGGCTATCCTTTTACCACCCCATCCATTGTTGTGCGTGGTGTAGAAATCAGTTTCCTCCTCAAAGGATTAACAGAGGCACGACGAGAACGTTTGCTACTTGCCCCTTCACTGATCATGAATGTGAATGATGATTGATTCATTATAGAGTCTAGATACATAGACTATAGTATGAAAACCCGTAAATCAGAAGAGGTGAAAACGAAGATAACGTTTTGTTTCTTTCTTGTCATCATACCTTTCTCAATATTACTGCTACCCCACTCGCGGTAAAGAAACCACGCGCCCCGCCTCGTCCGCCTGCGCCAGGGTGGTAAATCTACGCTTTGGGGGTGACCCAAAGAGACATAAAGAAAGAGGGCCAAGATGCACAAATCGTGTCCGCGCGTCGCGAAAGTAGGTCATCGACTTCCGCGCGTCGCGAAAGTAGGTCATCGACTTCCGCGCGTCGCGAAAATAGGTCATCGACTTCCGCGCAGTCGAACGAAGGCTGACTGCTATCACCGTGAAGCATGCTATTGCTATTACAAGTACTATTACTTTAAGTCTCTTTGGGCGACCTATAAAATGCAGTCTAAAATCGTTTTATAGAACAAGTTCAGGAAACTTCTAGGGTCATATCTAGAAATAACAGCCAATCAAATAACAGTTTATAATAATATAACGTGAATTTCCGGGTTCGTCTTTTTCGTGGATTAAAAGTATACTATTCCATTGCTTGTTTACCTTTGACTCGTTTTCGCCCCGCCAACTGCCTGTGTACACTAATGTTATGCCCATGACTTATGTAACACTGGGGCAGCAGGGTTAATTTCAAATATTTGTTATGACGGATTTTGGGATCTTAGAAATAAAGATGAATAAAATCCTGAACTCCCACGGTGTTTTGTCGAGAAAAAGGTTGACAAATAGATAAGATAGGAAAAGATTATTATCTAGACGTCTGGCTATCTATATATAGACGTCTAGGAGATAGTCCAGATAGATGATATACTATAATATAATCTTAGTTGAAATTGTTCAAGATTCTTTTCGTTTCCTCCCATTCAAACTCAAGACATAGAAATTACGTACCTGATACGCTTAATCAGACAGCTATGTGGTATCTTGTGAATATAATATCCTGCAATCCTTGAATTTTTCTTCACACGCTTTCGTCGAAAGGAAAACAAACACTTGTCGCAGAGCTCGGTCATTGACTGCCGATCAGAAAAAAAATACAATCTTTGAAAATACTTTCTCACTAATCAACTTCCTGGTTGGTTGGACTGTGTGTTAGGCCTTGGCGGTAATCCAAATAATCTATTTGGATACCCAGTTAATGCTCTTGACCCGGAAACCCAGTTAATTGGGATCGACCCGTGTCGAACCCGTTTTCTCGACTCGCTTTTGAACCCAAACTCAAATAAATATTTAAATATTAGCCACTATCTATTTTTTAAACTCCCTATAGTACGTATTGTTATTAGGGAGAAGGGGATGTAGGCGGTAGTCTGAGACTGGCTTGTCTGTCTGTCACTGACGTCAACGTAGACGAATGTTTAGACACTACTAGAACACTAAAGGGGGATAACAAAAATGCTTACCTATATACTGAAAGTTTTCCCTTGAGAATTTTATTTAAATAATAAAGCAAGTCCGGGTTGAAAAATGACCTGGACTTTGAATGCAGGTAGTTTTATGTCTAAATAATGTTATATCCAAATAACTTTTCGGGTCAGGGTTACCAGATAATTTTTGCTCAATTTGTCAAACAAACACGTACACAAATGCCAGTTGGCTCGAAAAAGTTCGTTTCTGTTTTGCTTTAAATTTCGAATTCCATCGACTAACTACCTGTTGTAGAATCTTTTTACTTACTCTTCATGTATCTATTGATTACAAAAAATGTAATAACAGAGGAGCTCGGGGAAATAGATGATTGGCGGGGGATTTGGCAGTAAAAACGACAAAGTGACAGCAACATCCAAGTTGAACCAGGATTATACCCAGTTAATTGCATCTAGTTAACCCGGAAACCCAGTTCTTTAAAAAAGCAAGTCGATGCCCTGCCCTACTGTGTCTTTTTATGTGTGTGATGGCAAAACGAGAGAGAGGGAGAGAAAGAGGGAGGGAGAGAGAGAGGGAGAGAGAGAGAGAGGGAGAGAGGGAGAGAGGGAGAGAGAGAGGGAGAGAGAGAGGGAGAGAGAGG
>JARBEQ010254493.1:0-10904 GCA_030265355.1 Tritonia tetraquetra
TGTAAAGCGCATAGAGCATGATGAACTTCGTGGATATGCGCTATATAAGTGTTCTTCTTTACTTCTTCTTTACTTTACATGCAAGCAAAAAGGTCAAGGTCATCTATTTTTATTGTAAAGAAAAGTGTCTATCAATCAAAATAGCTCAATGATCAAACATCCAATAGGACTATATGATTAGTATCAATGACAAGAAAGAGTTATCTGTTGATCCATTTGTCAAAAGTGGAAACTATGTGTCTGAAAATTCATTGTGTCCATCTAATTTCATGAATGTGCACAGATACCACAATTATGTTTTCAATACAAAATGTTATTTTTGATTGCCAATGAAATAATTGAAACCAAAAATTCTTTTTTTTTTTTCAAATCTAAGCCACTTTTGTACTACCAAATGGCATAGACGTCTAGGATATGGTTATGTTTTTGTTTTTTAGTTTGTTTGTTTGTTGTTGTTTTTTTTGTTGTTTTTTTTTGGGGGGGGGGGTGTTGGTTTGTTTTTCCTAATCTTGTTGGGTTTTTTTTGAAGAACTAACTCAATCGAGGTACCCAGACTAAGTGTTTGGATTTTCCTCATCGATCCATTGTTTTGTTTCCACCACAGACACCAAGAATTGCCAGGGAGTAGGACCACAAAACATTGAAGAGATTGCCTTTAACGCTGTCTCCGTGAAATGGAACCCACACGAAGGGCCTGTCAGGGTAAGTCCTTCCATAACTTTACAATGAGCTTTAGAATGTATTATTTTTGTACGTACCATCGATGCAAACAAGTCTTGAAAAAATGCTTCGGAGGTTTTAGATATTTATTGGTGATAAGTATAAGAATGTTGCATTGCTCTGGAAAGTGTAACCAGTGACCTTGAAATACTTCATAGCAAAAAGGTAATTAATGTCATAGATGGAATGGTGTCATCTCTGTCACGAATAAGCCATCATTGGACTCAATCCTTACCAAAGCAAATTACTTGTTTCCCTTCTTGGACTTCCATTCCCTTTCCCTGTCACAATACTCAATATCCCCACCCTCTCTTTGCTTATTTATGTCTACTCACGCACAGCTTAAATGTTAATTATTTTGTTTACACAGGGTCACATCATTGTATATTTTTAGGTACATTTTGTTTTGGTGAAATCTAGTTTTGTTCCTAACATCACTTTGTTTTTCCAACAGGTTAATATCGCAGTCCATTGCCTGAGCACTGACTTTAGCAACCAAAAAGGAGTGAAGGGAATTCCACTTCATATTCAAATCGACACATATGAACACAGTTTGACGGGAACCCAAGTGATTCATCGAGGCTTTTGTCAAATTAAGGCTTTTTGTGATAAGGTAAATATTTGCTCTTTTACCTCATTTTCTCAATTGACAAATGAAGATAACGCTTGAGTTGATCTTTGGTTGAGTTGATTTTTTTTCTTTGTAACAAGCACAGATTTGACTTCAGGGTGTGTTGACTTCAACACAAGTGTCACAACTCATGAGTTGAGAACTAAATTTACACGCCCGATCATTCACTATCTATATTTTTTTTTTAATGGATGAGTCAACAATGTAAAAAATAGGCTATACTATACACATTTGTCATACCTATTTTGTTTTTTCTGCCCAAGCATCTCCCTTTTAAGGTGACAGACTTGCCGTTTATAGGAATTAAATCCAAATCATTCAAATTTTTGGGTCAAAATTCATACATGGTGAAGTCAAACGGTTGTGTTGAATTTATTCTACCGTCTCCCCAAACAACATCAACTTAAGCATAGCGACTGTGTTCATTTACGAAAAGATCAGAATAATTGGATAACACATCATTAGTACTCTCTGTTCTCCTTCCTTGAATGAATCTTGAATTGTGATAATCATAGTTTGATAACTGATTTTCTCTTGTGGCACAGCGTTTTCTTATAATTTATTGGTTTAGAATGATTTGTTGTGTATGTGGGTTTTTTTCTACTTTTACATAAATTGTTTTATTTAATATTTATAGGGTGCCGAACGCAAAACCAGGGATGAGGAGAGAAGAAGAGCTGCTAAGGTAAAGCCTGATGACAAAATTCCTGTTGTCAACATTCCCCCAATCATCAAAGGTAAGTCAGGAGAATAGACTTATAGAACTATCAAAGTTTGTAAAAGGTAATGATGTTTGTTATAGTTGTCATTTGAGACAACATGCTAGTTTATTTGTAAGATTTAAGCAAAGCTTTTTGATTTCCTAAGGAATCCTTTTTATAGCTCTCTCAATTAAATTTGATGATATTTAATCATTACTGTACATGTAGCGCAACACAATTGAAGTGAACCAGTTACTCTACAAACCTTTAAGCAGCTGAGATTTTACCATCTTTTGGTAGGGGTGAGGCTATGGAAGACTTAGTTGTCAAGTTATTACTACTATAGATATGATTCATTGATGGACTGTGATAATTCATATGTTTTTAAAAATATTCTTCCAGGTCGCAAGAAAAGTGATGACCTCTTTCACGAGCCTTGTGACAAGTCCGAATTTTACTCAATGGCCGATCTTATTACTCCACCAGTTTTCTTTAACCCTACACAAGACAACTCTGAATACATTCATAAGGTGAGATTATTACATGTACACAGTGATCTGAGCCAGACATAAGGGAAAAGGGCAAGTGTAGAACAGTTGTGATATGAGCGGATGATTAGTAAGCATTAGATTTAGATATTGGTAGAGTGATATCTGTATTTATTTGTCAATCACTTTGCTTCATCTCTTTTTCATTATAGTCATAGTTTAACTTGCTCTAATGACGAAATTAACATGTGGTTGGTGGCACTTATTTGGTCTTCATCAGTTTCTGATCTTACTCATCCTGTTTTCTCTTTATCACAGTATTTCTAGCATACCAAAGCTGTAACCGGTTTTCAATCAACATTAAGAATAATATAACAAAGTATAGATTAACTTTTAAAAAGTAAATGACAAGCTTTTCACATGCGTCACAAAATCAAAGAAACTTGAAATATATTGTCAAATCATGAAATTGTGCATACATAGCATGTTGTTATTCCATCAATGACTATTCTATAATGTGTATTATTGTCTCCTTTTTATTCCACAGTCTCTAGTGGTTGGGGTGGTGCCAGCCCAAGAGGATGAAATCTCTAGGTGAGAATACAACAAGTCCTTATCATATTATGCTCATCAGAATCTTATTCATCAGCATCAACAGAAACGTTATACAAACATTTTAAAAAATATTTGTTTTTTAAAAAAAGTTAATTTGTGTTAGCAATAATGATTTATTGTCTTCACAAACAACTTATTTATTGTTCTTTTCAGTAATGTTGTACAAAACCTTTTTATCTCCCTTTGCAGTCTTCCGTGTGTAGAACTTCCACTTCCAGACAGTTGTGATGATTTGTTCTGTAGTCCCACAAAGAGGCCACGACGGGATTCCAGTGGAAGCCTACAGAATTTCCCTAAAGGTGATATAACATTCCTGTATTTCTGCACATTGTTTTGTGGCAGGGTTTTTGTTTGTATGCTGTTGGGTTTTACTGTTTTTCATTTTGCATAGAATCATTACAAATCAATTTATATTTGTATCCTTTCATTTTTACTTCAAAAAATATGAATTGAAATTTTACTATTATTCTTCAGTGTTACTGTGTGTCTTAATATTAATTGAACTTTTGCAATTCTACTCCAGTGTTATTGTATGTCCGAGAGAGACACGAAACTGCCTATACAGCCCTTATGCTGGAGATGCCAACGCTCTATGGACTTCTCAAATCGGTAAGATATCATGTTCTATTACAGTCAAAAACATCTATCACAGGCCCTGATATACAGGGATCCGGCTATAAAAGGTCTTTTTTCTTCCTCATTATCTTTAGTAAAATAATAGATTATAACAGTGCTCTATGAGAACCGAACCTGTTTAAGGATGCCAAGACATGGTGAAGTAATAAAAAAGCTGTTTTTCTGTACTTTTGCGGTGAAAGAAAACATGATCACACAAATGACGCTAGTGCAACCAATGCTAGTCCAGTGAAGGCAATCAAAGGAACAGGGCATGGGAGGAGGCTATCTAGTGTGTGTACCTTGTTCATAATGACTGATGATTAAAAGATTGCAGGATTGGGCTGTTTGTATATTACCCTTAGATATCGGTTATAACAGGGATCGGATATAACAGAGGTTTTGCTCTGAGCATCACATTGACTTTTTAAAGATGTTGCACCTCATTAAATCATTTAGAAATGGAGGCATAAAGAATTGATAATATCAAACCCCATTAATACTGCAGAGTAAGTTCAGCCATAAAAGGCATACTAGATACCCGGTATAAATCCAGGCACCCCGACACCAAGCATGGCTGAACACAGGGTTGGAAATTCTCTGGATCAAAGAATCTCAGACAAGCAAGTGATCAGCCTACTGCATCCTAAATTCTTTATTGACGCACGATCAATACACTGGGCAGTATAAATCATAATCAAGGCCAATAACCATATGTAGCCCTTTTGGTCACTTCCTCGGCTATTTAAGAACTGGGAGAATTTGCCACTTTGCTCGGGAATTAATAACTGAATATTTTATTTATGAAAAATGTACTGTTTCTCTATCACCTTTGTTCTTAATTTCAACTTAAGATGTAGACATACTCTAATTATATTTTATTTTTCACAAAGACATTTAAATTTTAGATTATTCATTAATCAATCTATACATCTTTTGTTTACAAAACAGATAGAGGAAAAATACTCCATTCAACCTGCTAAGATGAAAAATGTTTACAAGAAGTCAAAGAAGGGGTAAGTTATTATATTCACCCAAACATATCTTTGACCTATGACCTATTTCCACCAATGAAACCAAAACAAGTTTCAATTTTATGAAGTTCAATTTACAGAAAATATGAATGATTGTAAAGATCATGAAATAGCATAAGTAAATTGTTTTCATTTTTTTTCAACGAGACAAAAAAAGATTACAAATTTTGGACCTTTCATGACTTACATAATTGTTTTGCAAGTTATTGTAATTGATTAAAACATTTTAATGGACGGCTCTTTTGAATTCTGATATGTTGATTGGCAGTCTTTTTCATTTATAACAAGATCTTCTAATACAATTAATGGGGTTTTTTTTATGTTTCCACCGTTGGATTTACCTGCAAATGTTTCTTCAGTTCATGTGATTTTCTAAAACATAAATACATTTTTCCTTTTAAAACATAAATAAATTTTTCCTTTTTTTTTCTAAATTCTTTCCTGTAGTATCCTGGTCAAACTTGATGACAACATCATCCGACACTATTCTAATGAATCAACATTCATCATTGAGATGAACCAACTGAACGAAGACAAAGACCAGGAGATCATTCTGACGGAGATTGACCCTGTTGGTGTTTGACGCACGCCTCACCCTTCCATAGTCATCACCATTCCATTGCAAAAAAAATTACGCATTGTTGTGCATTCATTCAATCATGTATTTCATTCATGTGCTGTGTTCAGAATCCAACTTGTTTTCAAATTCATTTGAGAGAGGACAGGTTGTGAGGTATTTGGAGCTTGGAGAAAGAAAGAGAGAAAGCAACTTTTCCTTTATTTTGGAAAACAAATTCTTTTTTTTTCTTTCTTGGCCTGCCATAAATCTAATTACCATTGCAAATTCAGTATGTTTTTGAATGAAAGACTTTTGTCATCAGCTAGTCAATTTACACTAGCTTTTAATGAAAATGATTTTTACATTACAAAAGCAGATATTTTTTGTCATGATTCACGCATAGATTGTAAGTAAATTCTAAGCCATCATACGTGGTTCTATTGTATTGATTCAATTCAATATTCATAAGACATCATTAATGACTATCCATCATCATAGCATAATAATTAGATGGTTAAGCTAAGTCTTATTTCCCTATGTGATGTTTTGACATATGAGTGCTTTATATCCAATAAAATCAGTTTTTGTCATTTTTATATCACTGATATTTACACAAGCCATACAAAAGCAAGCTTATATTGTTAGTAGGTACATAAATAGGCTGTTGCTTAAAACAGCAAATGACATTTATGATTGAATAAATCAACTTCAAATCAAGTTGCTTTTAGCTCCAATCTATTTGGTGGTTGTGTTGTAAAAACACAGGAAAAGAAGTAGTGTAATTGAACTTGTGCTACTTTCTATGGTAAATCTTGGCTTATGCCTGTCCACCTGTGTTTCTCCTCCAGCTGGCTCTAGGAAGAGTGGTTGTGGGGTTTGCCAAGTGACCACTATTTGAATATTGATGATAACGTGTCACCAAAGTGTGAATGTGGCAATCAGTGGCGTGCCATGAGTATGTCTATGGGAATATCAGATCATTAATTATTCGGCAGTTGAAACTAAATCTCACCAGGAAAGGGTTAGAAATAGAATAATATATTACACTTGTACATAGAAAGTGACAAATCTAAACCTCTATTCAATGGAATAGATTGATCAATTCCATTTAACCGGGTTGAACATTCCAAAAGTGATAAATTTTTTTGGTTTGTAAATTGTTGTTAATTTGTGATCAATATCAAAACCATAACATTCCATGACAATATACAACTCTCAATTATATATATTATTTTTATTCTGTTGAGAAAGAAGCCTTTCAGAGTGTCCTGTAGTAATTTTCTTCAAACAGGCACTGAAATGATTCCGTATTTGAATATGATTTATGTCTTACTCATTTCAAAATATGATCTAGAACTCTAGACCAACATAATAATGTTGAGATGTATAATGACTTAAATAAGCTCAAGAACTTTTCTGTCAAATTTCTTTCTATTTTCTTGGTTTTGATGTACATATATTATTTTGCTTTCAGTGAACTAGTCTAAATAATATCAAGAAAATCTATGTAAACTCAAAAAATTTCTATGAAGAATAATATATGGCTCAGCAAAGAAAAAACCAATGAATTGAAATGTTTATAATTATATTCAAATTCCATTTAAAAGTGAACATACATTTTCATTTGTATTTTTATCTTGTAAAACCTTTTGTCAAATCTTTATTTATCCATATCTACATAATCATATCTACTTAATCCTTTAAACTCTACAATGTTACTCATGGTTTTCAGGATAATGAAGCCACCAGGGAGGTAGTCTCAATTTGTAATATAAAAACTATAATACAGTTGCTATTATAGAAATGTATTTTCTTTACTTTGTGAATTTATTATAATTGTCAGGGTAAGACATCTACTCCATGACATTTTGTCTCATATACCCCTTTGTCTGTCATATCTGTCTGTCTCCCAATCACAGGGTAGTGTTGTGTATTTTGAATGAATTTATCAAAATATCAAATGTGGTTTATATGCTTTTTCTAGAAATGTTATAGTTATAACAATGGTTGCTGGTAATTTAGGATTTAGAACACATAATTCAATGATTTCATGATTTTGATACATGATTACCCACAACAATTATGAAATATTTCAACCATATCTACTGCCACCATCTTGTTCTGTTCAGAATTTAAAAAAAATTGAAATCAACAAGAAGTTTTTGGTGTGATATGAAATTCTTATTACATGACAAGGCTGATCTGCTGGAATCTACTTCTTTACTATCTTTGAACTATGTGTTGTCCCCCCTGTCTTACTTTTTCTCAAGCGCTTTTCTAAGCGCTTGTGACCCATAGTGTTGCAGGAACCACTTCCTCAACCTTGATTTGTTTGAAGCCGTATGGCGGGCGCTGAAATGACCTTTCTGTGTCGATAGAGCCATAAAACAGCAACAAACAAACAACAAACAAGGCTGTGACAAATTTTGGAAGCAAGGCTAGATATATAAACAGATGTTAACTGTGGAAAGCCATGAATGTAGTGCCAGTGCAATAATGTCAATTCCGAGGGATCCTTTTTTTACTATCCTACTTGAGAAAAACTGAATGAGCTGTTACATTCTTATAATTATAATGGTAAAGGATTTTTTAATTTGTGAAAAAGCTTTTTCTGTATACACTGTCTGCTTATTTCCTCTTCACAACTTCATTCCTTCTACAAAAAATAACGTTGGAACTGAAGAAAAGTCTTATGCAAAGGCCGTTTGAAAAGAATAAACAATTTCTTTGGTCACCTTGGTCAGAGTCAGACATCCCTTTTTCTAATCTTTAAATGCTTGAGAGCTCACATGCACATTTCATCAGTGACGGCTAAGACTTGCGACACATTCACCTCCTATTCTTATTTCCACTCTGACAACTGTTAGCATTATTTCTGGCAAGGTAATGTTTGTTTGTACTCTCAATGATATCCTACTTTTATATTATATTTGATGAAAACCACCAATAGGAAGCAAAGGTCAGTCTAGTGATTGCAATACTATCTCAACTTTGTGTAACATATCTTTTTCCTTTCCTTTTTTTTTTTTTGATGTCATACTTTGTAGCAAACTTTATTTTTTGTTTAGGGAATTATGAATTATTTCATTGTTTTTTAATTGATCTGGAAACTAACGCTGATATCTGTAAATTGTAAACAGTTAATCATATCATTTTGCAAACTGTATTACTTTTTTATTCCAATTTTGTGAAGTGTTCCAATAAGTTGACTTTTGATTTCCCTGTACATGGTAAAATGTTCAAAACAGTCATTCGTTGTTAAGACTAAATGCTTAACAAATTTAAGGGTAATATTTATTTCCATTAACTATGGTTAAATGTCTGAGGACTTGAGAAAATGTTGATGCATTTTTGGAAAGACTTAAAATTATTTTTCAGATCAATCTATTCATACATGAAATGTTAAACTTATTTCTAAATTGTTGAACGTTTATTCAAATAACTGATATTGCCATGACAAAAATATTTTTACAATACAATTTTCAGTTTCTCAAAATTTTCAACTATGATTGTGACATGCTGCTGAAATGTATGCCTTTACACATTTGCACTTTAATAATCATATTTTTTATTATTATTACTATTACTGTTCTTGACAATGGTGCCACATTATCACTATGCATTTCGTGATCTCAAAGAATTATGTCAGTGTAGGCAGGAATGAAAGAAAAGGGAAAAGATACAAGGCTGAGATGCATGGAATGTTTTGTTTTATGGTTATCCAAACTGCATTATATCCCTAAGGTGTGTGCGGCTAGCTCCATGTTCAGCATTGCTGAACACAGTGCTGGAAGAACTTTGGATCAGGTAGATAAGGCAAGCAGGTGATCAGTCTACTGTGGCTAAAAGTATGGTTCAATAACTTAGCTCAAGCATGCATGTAGTTAAAATGGGTTACGTTGGTACCCTAACTAATGCCTGACCCTGACTGTTAGCTTTGGTTAAAAGAAATTGAATCAATAAAACTGGTTGCACAGTTTGACATTCTAATAACAGTCAAATTGGAATTTTTTTCCTACATGATTTTGTATAGCAGTTCCTACTTAACCGTCTTAACCATGGGTTATAGTATCAGCCTTACAGGGGAAAAGATAAGGCTAATAAAGCAATGTATTGCAGCTCTTATCTCTGATCACAGGCAAATTGATGCTTCTTTAAATGTAAAGAGAGATAAATTACAAATCTCTTTCATGCAGCACAATGTAAAGAGTAAATCCATTTTTGTGTTGTTGATATTTTGAGTTGTTCATGGTAACATTCTCTATAGCTGCTTTGTCTGTGACAAGCAGTACATGCTTGATTAACGTGTGTGCTAGAACCAGACTTGATTTTTAAATGGATAAGCTGCTTTGTGAAAGTTATTGAATAAATCCGAAGAGATGGAAAGAAAGAGATGAAGCATGAGATCAAATAGACCATCCTGATACTATGAAAAAATATTTTTGAAAAATACAATTACCTGCATTCAATCTAGAAACAGTGAATGTGTAAGAAAATTTAGTCATGGTTATGGGTCATGTTTGTTTTGTTTTTTCGTTTTTTTAAATATCATGTTATTCCATATTGTAACAAAGTGTTTCAGATGTTGGTACAAGAATTCAAGTATTGAAAAAAAGAAAAATGCAAGATCATTTTGCCACATCTTATACATTTAATAACAATTACATTTTAGACCAAAAAAAAGAAATAAACATAAATAACATTATTCATAACAAAACTTGGTCTTGTCTTTATCACTTTGTTGGATTATGAAAAACTGCTGAATGAAACAAAAACAGGTTCAAGAATTAAATGGATCAAAAGATTTCTTTACTAGAGATTTTTTTTTTAATTTTAAAGAATAAAAAAAGTAGAGTAGGCCTCAAGCACTTTTTCATTCACCCCAAACAGGCCTTTACATTCAAGTGTCCTAAACTCCATGGGGAGAAAAGTGTTATAAGGATTATAAAGGCACTTTAGCTCTAATAAGATCATCCGTTGCCCTCAGCCTGGTGATCAATTACACCCGAGTCGAGTGAGGTAAGCAAAGTAAAGTGATTTATTCAAGGACACCAATCCAGGCGATCAGGACATGGCGTTCCCAAGTGGTCACCCATCCAAGTACTAACCATATCCATGACTTCACTGATGGCTTAGCGTGCTAATCGTTTCACTATCAGCACCTCTAAAAATTGTAGCAACCAGTTGATTGAGATTCCTCAGTTCCTGGTATTCGCTCAAAGCCTATGTGATGTGACAAGCACCCTATTCACGCGATCATCTCACTGACACAAAACCATGTATAGTAATTTTTTAAATAAGTTTTGTACAAAGGTACTGAATTTCATTTTTAATCGAACGACTGAATATCTGACTCTTGATTGTTTAGGGAACCGCCGAGTAGTGGGCCCTGAGATGACTTTTCTGTGTCGATAGCATCCTACATCACCAAAAAACATGGAGCTTTCTGTTCTTGAGCTTTCTGTTCCTGGAATGAGATGATCCGGTTTTGCTTGGGGTTGGGTCTCTTGCCGGGTGGAAATATTCAGTTGTATTCTTTTT
>JARBEQ010254526.1:0-19833 GCA_030265355.1 Tritonia tetraquetra
CACTGAGGATGTTGAGGGAGTCAAAGTGTTGTTTTCATTCGCCAGCACTGGGGATGTTGAGGGAGTCAAAGTGTTGGATTCATTAGCTATTAAATCGTAAGTTTAGTTCCCTGATCTTGGCATCAAAGATTGTCGTCTTTCTCAGCATATTATTATTATCAGCAGTACAAATTAAAACAAAACAACAAAATAAGAAAAGAAAAAAAAACAACAAACAAAAACACAACAATAAACAAAACAACAAACAAAAACACAACAATAAACAAAACAACAAACAAAAACCAGAAAAAGCAAACACCCTACTCCTCAAAAGACAAAAATAACCCCCCTTTCCCCCACACACCCATTTACACGCACACACAAACAAAACAAAATCCAACACCTCACTCCACAACCACATACACATTCCCAAGCTAACAATTTGAAAACGACAAGAAAGCCACCCATTCATACCACAAACAGTGCAAGAAGCTCAGCAGTAGCTAGCAGACAGCAGTGACCAGGTGACATGATAATAATATTAGTAATAATGATAATAATTATAATAATGATAATAATAATAATGATAAAAATAACATTATGCCTGTTGATAGTAATAGACAGTCAGAAAGGGCGTCCGTGGCTTAGTGGACAAATCGCTCAACTTTGGACGCGGAGGACCGGGTTCGAGCCCGCCTAGCGTGTTTTTTTTCCCGGCCCTATCAGAGTTTTTATGGCTCTGCCATGGAGATTCACGTGTAATCTTTTCAAGTTCTTTAGACCTGCCTTTGATGAGACCTTACTTTAAGTGAAAAGAAGGGCGTACAATTTCAATATTTAGAAACAAAATAGAAAGAAAGACAGAATGAAGGATAGACAGACCGACAAACAGATAGAAAGAAAGTCAGACCGACAGATATAAGTAAAGTCAGACAGAGAGACAGATAATAAACATAATAGATAGAGATTATTTTGTTCCGCTCTCATTTCCGTTAATTTTTACTCTTTATTGTATTTACCCGGAAAGGAACAAAGCAGATCCGCAACTTGTGAGTGCGCATGTCAGTTTATTGAAGGGACAAGAGAGAATCTTCTACTTCCCCAATCCAATCCTAAACAAAAGAACGGTAAGAAATATCCAACACTGTTTTTGGGGTGAATGTATCAGCCGTTCAGGAAAAAAATATATTTAACGATTGGCTCGTCTTGTGGCAATTTTTGTTTGGTAAGAGTTGAATCATTCTCTTCGATCCAAGCACTTTATCAATGGTTATAACCCTGGTCCGTCCGTACAAAGGGTGAAACCTCGAAGAACAGATTGCGGTGAAGAAATGAAAGAGCAATAGACGTCTAGCTAGATGTTACTGTGTTTAATTTGGTGATGGGGCATTCTATTCAAATTAAAAACTATCCAATATGCACCTGCCCCGTTGTTTCATTCATCTGAAATATCTCTATATGTTACTGCTGCTGAGTTTTTTGAGCCTGGTTGATTTTGTAGTGAGGATGAGATCAATCAATAAGTCTCAAAAGCAAAAGACTTTTTGTTACAATTACAAATCAGTTTCTACTAAGGCTATACGGACTGATCCTGTGGTTATTGCTTTTGTACAATAACTTGGAATGGATTTAGTAGATGTCTGGGTCAGAGCTCTAGCTAAACAGACAAGGGTGAACCAACTCCTGTATGGATGTCGTCGCTGGGGTTTGACTTCCACAAGAACAGTTATTGAGTTATCTTTATATAAACCTAAAGTGACAAGTTCAATACATCACTGTATGATATTTGATGAGATAATGCAGACCTGCTAAGTGTCTTGTTTTTAACTCCTATACAACGATTCTGTTGCTGTCAATTCAACCCTGCTACCCCACTCGCAGTAAATAAACCACACGCCCCACCTCGTCTGCCACTGCCAGGGTGGTAAATCCACGCTTAGCGCCGCCGAAGTCTGGTTGCCGCTTGGCACTTGGGTGGTAAATCTACGCTTTGGGGGCGACCTATAAAATGCAGTCTAAAATCTTTTTATAGAACAAGTTCAGGAAACTTCTAGGGTCATATCTAAAAATAGCAGTTTATAATAATATAATGTGAATTTTCGGGTTGGTCTTTTTCGTGGATTAAAAGTATAGTTTTTCATTGCTTATTTACCTTTGACTCGTTTTCGCCCCACCAACTGCCTGGGCACACTTCCGGTTGGGCAACAGTGGGGTAGCAGGGTTAACCATTGACCCTGTTACACATAAAAACAGTGCTTCCACCCCACTTCCCCTACTGACAAGGTTGCCGCTACTTTTGGCGGACGGGGTGTCAAAATTCTCCTTGTCATTATTGAAGCTTGTGGCATCACATTGTTTTAAATTATCAACTCATTCTGACTATCAATAAATGGAAAGTGCAGACTTTCCCCTTTATTTTGAATAGAAAGTACAAATCCATTAAAAACTTTAACGCGAAAATATTCAATTGAAAACTTTTGAAAACATTATTAGTCTATGTAATATCGAAAAGTCAGCTACAGGGGATAAAAACACTCAATGCAACAGCATCTGAAGTAACCCAACCTCTTTTTAGTACGTCAACACCAGCCGAACTCCCTGTCACTCATTCATCACCTGTCATTTACTGGGGGTCAGCAACATTGTTGGCATTTTCACTACACTTCTTTTTGTCCGTGGCCAATAAGAATATGATAGAAGATAGACTGCTTCATATAATTGAACTTGTAACAACAAACTAAGATATTCATTTTTATAGTATGCCGGCTGATTTTATGACATGTACAACTATTATTAGTATTAGTAGTATAAATTTATCGTCACGTACATTTTTGGTGTGGGTATTTGAACTTATTAATGCGTTTTATAAAAATCTGATTATTCTTTATCCTTACTATTTTTTGCATTGTCATGGGTGGTTAGATGCTGAGCTCAGTTAGTTTGGGCGTGGCCTCTGGCTAGGCGGTGTTGTCGTACGCTGCAGTTTGGGATCGATTTCTACTGTCGACATTCCACTTTTCTTCTATGGCTATTTTTCTGGCACTTTAACATATTTTCCAAAATTGCTTGATACTTTTCGAGTGCCTGCTCCCCTTCAATTTATTTATATTGGTTAGTATGATGTGACTGATTTGACCTATCTTTGATTGTTATGGTGATAACCGCGGGAAACAACGCCATAGTTGTAACAGTCACGAAATGTAAAAATACAGGCCCTGTTGTCAGCGTAGGTGTGAAGTCTGGTCTAGCTATTATTTATGGGAATAATCCTGTTTTTTCACAATATGTATAGTTTTTCTGTAGTCTTGTCCTGTTTTTACTTTGGTTAGACTATTAGGGTTGGCAGGTCTGAGAGTTCCAAGTCATACAGCTATTGCTTCTTGTTTGTCTTGTGTGAAAGCAATCATTTTCATCTAGTTTTTACTGTAGTTTATCATATTATTAGGCCATGCAAACGTTTATCACACTGTCGTTTAGAGGTTAAAATGGAGATTTATACGCATAGAGTTAGTTTTAGAAATTATCCTGCAGGCAATGTACAACTAATTATTTAGGACTACTCTATGGGGTAGTGGTAAAGCACTTGCTCACGGTCAGCAGTCAAAATCTCGACCAGGTCAGGGAGTTGAAGGAGCTTTTCCCCCCGCTGCAAATTAATTGAAATGAAAGGAAGTCCAGACTGATGATAATTGAGAGGTAGTAGTGTTGTTGTTGTGATAAAGTTTCATCATCATCTAATCAATGTTTCACAGTCAGCCTTTGAACACTATCCTTGTCAAAACTCTTTTTCAAACTTTCAAATTGTGTGAAGCGAACAGAGTTTTTATGGCAAATTAGCTCTGACACTGACATGCATTTTGACGTTGAGTGATATTTAGATATGTAATAACAAAATAAATCTTTTGAAAAACAACAATAATTAAATAACTTTGAATTTCATTGTCTCTCCTTTCATTGCCAACATAATTTTAATTATGTATCCCCTTATCTTTGTTGACACAAAAAATGTTTGTTTTGACCAATCAAAGAGTAGTGTTGCAATCTTGTTATACTGTCTTTCTTCCAGAGAACTAGTTGCTGTTGTGCTGCCCGTGGTTGGTGTAAGTCGTGTACGACTCACCAAGGGCAAAAGTTAAGAGGTCATCATTTGTGTCCAGAAATTCATCAACTTGGCCATGGAGGTCACGTCCAGTACAACAGCCGCGACCTCATCGTCACCGTTTGGCCAGAACATGAATGAGGGGGAGGACGATCACAACCAGCCACTGTCCTCATCCTCCGAGGCCGCTGGGGGTGTTGCTGCTGCTGGTTCAACAGGTGAGATGCGATAACTGCTAGATTTAGAAATGAACAGGGGGGGGGGGGGGGCAGAGCAGATTTGGCCATATATGTTTCTAGACATTATTTTCCCAACTATAACCGACATGGTAAATGAATCGCTCCAGTCGGGAACAGTTCCAACCAGCTTCAAACATGCTATAATCATTCCAGTTTTGAAAAAAGCAAATCTTACCTTGACGATCTGAAGAATTTCAAACCCATATATCTAATCTTCCCTTTCTTTTCAATATCGTTGAAAAATTTGTTGCATATCACTTGCATGTACACCTGTTCGAAACTTACTAATCTCCCTACAGAGAACACCACAGCACCGAGACAGCCCTATTAAAAATACAGAATGATTTACTCTGTGGAGCCGATGGGGGTAAAGTGTCTATACTTGCCTTACTCGACCTCAGTACAGCTTTTGACACCATTGATCACTCCATTTTGATTTTAAAGGCCTTTTTGTAACTTTTGGACTTTCTGGTACTGTTCTCGATTGGTTTAAATCCTATCTGACTGGTTGAACCCAAGCAGTAACTATAAACGGTTTTAAATCTGATCATTTTCCAGTAGAATACTGCATTCCCTATGGTCATTTCTAGGCGACCTACTGTACACTCTGTATACCCAACCATTAAGAAATACAGTGGACTCTGCTTAATCGCAACACGACAGGAGCTGCAAATGTTTTCACTACTGGGCGACTAGTATGTATGTCGGTTGCATTCCTTGTGGGCTGGGGGCTCCACTTTTAATGATTGGACAAAGTCGGCTGCAGCTGTTTGCTAGACCCACAATCAGTGTAAGACTATAGTATTTGTTGTAAGGTAATGGCAATGAAGACATGCGATCATCGTTTAGCAAAATGTGAAAGTGGAAAAAAGAGGACTGAAAATGTGAGGCAAATGGTCGCTGGCTTTGCTATTATCCGAATTGAGTTGCGATTGACCAGTGACTTTTATATGGAATTAATTCCATTTTCGGGGAAAAGTTGTGGTTAAGTGGAGTCGACGGTATCATTAATTCCCACAACATAGATATCAATTACCACATGTACGCTGATAATGCCCAGCTATATATGTCTGTTGTACCATCAAGAATTAATATATTGTTTTTAACTAAAAATGGAAAACCACAACGAGATGAACAAAACTCCCACTTCATCTGGGACAAAGCTTCGCTGCATTTGGGTTCAGAGACCAGACGCCCAGAGTCTCACCTGGGGAGGCTCGGTTTTATGGAGCATCGATCGTGATGAAGTGAAGTAGATTGAAACTCCCTCCCAGGACATGTCAGATACATTGATAGTGTAGACTGTTTCAAATATCGTTTGAAAGCCTTCCTTTTTAATTTGTGACCATTGTATATTTTAATGTATTACTTTTTTTTTGTGTTAGATTGAGGGGAAATGGATTTAAAGATTTGTCCGTCCAGTAATGTTTTTATAAATTAGATTGAGTTAAGTGGACTCCAGTCCCGCTGCGGTCTCTTGTAAATTTGATCTCTTCTCTCATCAGACGGGGCAGATGGTAATTACGGAGCAAGTTCTGGTGTTCTGGTAGAACCCTGTAAGTATTCTATTGTGACAATGGTTGGAACACACTTGGTGCTTTCTCATTGGTCCATGTTCAGCATCTGCTCTTTCTGTTACTTTTTGATTCTTTGAAAACTTTTAGAACAACATAATGTTGTATGTAATGTTGGCAAGTATATTTGTAAATTAAAGGACCCCAGAGCACGTTTGAGTGGATATTTTAAGGCACTATCTATCTATCTATATATCCTTTATTAGTATTATTTATTATTATATAAATATATATCAACTTTCATACCAACTTCTATTTTATTAATTAATCAACGCCAAAAAAACCATCTTGAATTGTATTATGATGTATCTAGGCATAGTGTTCAACGTCTATGTATTATGTATGTTGTGTAAGTGTGTAGGACTGTGGACAGGGCAGTGTGATGATCTTCTTTCTTTCTTATCCAACTCCCTGTTGCCATTACAGTGTAGGGCCCGCTCTATTAGGCGGATTTCCCTGGATCCAGGTGTTAGGACAAGCAGGTGATCAGTCCACTATGACAGTGTGATGATGTATGTTGTAAATTGTTTAATTGTAGGACAATAAAGCTTTTGTTATTATTATGATATTATATATAGGCTTTGTGAAATGAAGGAACCAAATTTCAGACATTGCTCTGCCCTATGAAATCTATGGAACACTGATCTTGGACTGTCCATACCTTAGGGATCACAGATAGCAGCTCCTCCCCACACACCCTTCAATACGTAACACACAATTGACAAGAAACAGCTGTGTAATGAAGATGGCATTGCGCTGTTAAGAGCAGTCTGCTCACAGCATATAGGGATTTAACAACAACAACAGAGTTATTCAGTCTGAGTACCATAAAACAACACCTAGACTATTTCCTATAAATCGAGTTATGTCTTTCCTTCCTCAGTGCAATATGGCCCCGTTGTTTGTCCAGAGTTTTACCCCCAGGAAACTTCCATTTCCTCCTACTGTAAAGACATCAGAGGTAAACATTACAATTACATTTTCTTCTTGTGTTTCCCTATTGTCCATCGTCACATATAATTGCCAGTAGTTTCACATCTTTGTGTATTGATATTAATGGTAAGAGAAATGTCTGTGGTAATGAGAATCTTCATACAGACTTACCATTTATACAAATATAATCCGTACCATACATTTTTTTTTCTTCTAAAATTGACCGTCATTCCGAATCTCTGGCCTCAGATACAGAGTTTCACAGTGAAATCATCACCCATTATAATTATATTGGATTTTCTTGTCATACATATTTTCTGCCAATTTTACAGATATTTTTTTTTGTCTGAAAATAGCATTGTTCACTTTCAAATTGTGGCAATTCTGCTCTTCATATTGTTTTGTTACTCCGGCAGTTCACTTTTTATGACTTGAATGGAGTGTAGTCTGGAATATATTCTGGAGGCGCTGATAGCATAACAGATAGTACACTGAACCAGTCAGTGAAGGCAACAATGGTTGTACTTGAATAGGTGACCTCTGGGGAATACCATGTCTCGATCGTTCGGCACTGTGTCCTTGGGTAAGACACTTTACTCTGTTTACCTCACTTGACTCAGGTGTAAATGAATACCCAGCAATTGATTTTGTCAGAATTCTGGCACTTGCTATTTACCTCACTTGACTCAGGTGTAAATGAATACCCAGCAATTGATTTTGTCAGAATTCTGGCACTTGTATACCCTTCATGCAGTTCAGAAGGATAGAGGTGTGTAATTACCTGCCAGGGGTAAATGAATTTTGTAAAGCGCCATAGGGCATAATGAACTTTGTGGATATGCGTTATGTAAATGCTGTACTTTACGTTACTTTTTCAGTATCTTGTTTTCCCTTCTCAGACTCGAGAGCTGTCCACGGTTCGTGTGGACTTTACAACCTGGGCAACACGTGTTTCATGAACTCTGGACTCCAAAGTTTGATGAGCTGTTCCCCGTTGGTCCAGTTTTTTTCAGAGAATTTCCACCTGGAGGAAAACGGCCATAGCACTCTGACAGGTCACTTCTTCATCCTGTTGTGCAAGATGTGGTGTGGCCAGTACTCCGTGGTACATCCCAAAAAGTTCAAGGAATTCTTGGGTCTCTACCACTCCCAATTTGAGGATTACCGACAGGTGAGAAAAGCCTGGGGCAAATACGATTGGCTCAGTGTCACTTTGAGGCTGTCCTGTCAAGGACAAAGTGAGTTGTCTGAGTCTTTCTTTCTTTATCATTTCCTGACTTTTTCGTGTCAGGTTTATCTATAATGAATAAACTTCCTCCACTATTTTTAAGAATCCCCTGTCCCTAACCCTATACCTGAAAGATGTTCTTTACTCTGATGTGTAATATTTTGTATTTTCTCTCCCTGTCCACCAGCACGACTGTCAAGAGTTCTTGGCCTTCCTGCTAGACACCCTCCATGAACAACTCAACATGTCCATCCACGCAAGCAACAACCTGTCCTCACTCTCATCTCTTCCACTGACCTGTGCTGGGCAGGCTGCTCAATCGTCTTCCTCCAGCACCACCAATGGGCCCGGGGCTACCGTCCCTGCATCAACAACTGTTGTGTCATGTTCAGAGACGGAACTCAACAGGCACCGAGAATTCCAGCGGGATTCGTGCAATGTTGTGGACAATTTTAGTCATAAGTCTGATGACCTTGCAAGTTCTATTAACTGTTTAAGGGAGGGAAGTAGGGGAGATGAGATTGTTGAAAGTTCTGATTTCAGACGCAGTCGTAAGAAGTTGAATGTGAATGTGAATGCATGTTCAAAATGGCCGGAGGACCACAAAGTCTTGGTGTCGGTGGATCATGTCTGCGGTGTTTCAAGTCCTAAAATTAGCATTAGCTCCGGAGACGTTGGTGGTTCGAAAAACAGTGACGATGATGACTCTGATTTTATCTCTAGCTCAGGCTCTTCCCTCAAACGGTACACCAGCCGATCCAATCTAGATGATGTGAGCTCCTCGGATGTGGGCTTTGTGCTCAAGCCGTCCTTGAAAAGGGTGTCCACTGACACGGCAGTCACTGCCTCTGGTCTGACTTTCTCTTCCGAGGACAGTAACCAGTCGTCCATATCTGTCCACAGCACTGACTCAGAGCAAAGCAGTACATTCAAAAGGTTGAAGATCGAATCCATGGACGCGTCCCGTGCCAACTCAAACTGTAACAGCAGCAGCATGAAGGACTTTGTGGTCACCTCGTCCTCCGACTGTCGCCTTGACACCCAGAGGTTGAAACGGGACCTGGGCATGGGAGAAGAAATCACTGTAGTGGACAAATCCGATGAATCTGTAGTGTCAAGTAACCTGGGCCCTTCTACTAGTCAGGGGAGAGGCTCTGCCCGCCATGTCATGTCCACTTGCCACGAAGATCCCATGGAGTCATCATCAGCGTCGGAAAGCACCGAGCAGCAACTTTCCAATTTGGAGGATTTCTACAAGAAAGAAACAAAAACCCTCAACACCAATGTGCTCGTCTCGGAACACAACATGCCTGAAATATCCTGTGACTCAGAGAAATTTGCCAAAGTGGACAACCGCCATCGTCTGACGTCCAGAGAAATAAATCTCTTACAGGAAGTCTTTGAAGAAGAAGATAAAGTGGAAAAGGTTCTCATCGGTCAGCAGTTTGCCATAAAAGACACCAACCTCCTCTCCCTCTCGGCGTCCAAGTTGAATTCTGGGAACAAGTCATCGACCAAGTCCCAATCCATTCTCAACAACTATGAAGGAGAACACGCCGTGTCGTGCCATGTGCTGTCCTCGCACAATAAACAGGAAGTCTCCCCACTTAAGATGGACAATGATGTAACGGGCGGTCTGAGTAAACTGGACGAAGCTGAGAAAAATGTCCAGATGCAGGCCTATTCTAAATTCAACACCACCCCTCCCAAAAGCAATATCAGGATTGATTTGACAGATAGCCGGGCAGTGGCCAAAGCAAACAATGATGAGGTAGGCTCATAAGTAGTAGTAACAGTAGTGGTAATACTGGTGGTAATGTTATGAACTCATTGTTTGTTTGTTTGATCGAACCACATTAATACTGCAGAGCAGTGTTGGAGGCCAGCCATGTGTTCAGCCATGAAAGGCACACATGATACTGATACCCACCATTAATTCAGGCACTCTGACCTCCAGGAAGAAGTGTACAGGAACATATACATACACTCAGGCAACTAAGTGAAGCAACATATAGATATGATAAGAAAGTTCATGATTGCTTTATTGATCTACAAAAGGCATTTGATTCATTGAAAAGGAAAGAATTGTGGGACGTTCTCAAAGAACATGTCAATAACAATTTAGTAGAAGTACTGTTCAGGTTGCAGGTAGAAAAACAAATTAGTAGGAATGTGGAAATACGTACCAATACCAGCTCAGCTAATAATGTTAGCATTTGCAGATGACTTAGTGATATTTGGAAAAACGCAACAAGATCTACAACACAACATATATATACTCAACAGGAAATTAAAGAAAAGAGTTCTGAAATTGAATACAAAAAAACCAAAGACTATGCTAATTAGTAGAGAACCAAATAAACACGAAATCAAACTAGAAGGAGAGGTCTATTTGAACAGGTTGATAAAATTGGATAAAACGTTTTGTGTCATATATAGATAAGGGAGAAAATCAGTTTTGAGGAGGAAAAAATGACTATTTTGACTGAATGGCTTCGTCTCTAAAAAAATACAAGCCGCAAATTTAGCTGTACCTTTGCCTGGGCACTCACAAATGACTTTCTCTTCCCTTCCCCAGGCAGAAGATGAGAGTTCCGATGAGGAAGAAATGGACAAGCGTCCCCATGCCAGCAACGTAGAGGAATGCTCGTCAATCCCAAACTGTCTCCGAACATGTCTCCCCTCGGAGGTGGCCATGGCCAACCAAGCCTGGCAGGAGTACAAGTCTCGAAACAACAGCATTGTGGTCAGCACATTTCAGGGACAGTTTAGGAGCACGGTATGTTTTTGTCCTAGGTTGTCCCTCACTACATCTATAAAGTGTCTTTGTGACCTACTTCAGCCTACCAACCCGTACGGTTTCGCATATTTTAGTACAATTTTTTTAGCAAAATACGGGAATGAGATTTTGACTTATTTTTCTTCTTTCATGTCTTTCCACGTCGGGACTTTTTGAGTGATTAGAACACCTTTACCGGATGAGCTGGAACTCTGGTGGTGAAAAGAAACGCTATACTATTTATTGACGCATGCGTACTGTAGTATAGTAGATGATTCTTTCTCTCTTTATCAATAACCTTTATAACCTTTCGTTGTAAGGTTTATGCGTGATACACAAACTTTCACCATTGATCCCTATTTTTATTGACAACCAATACTGTATATCCACTTCATATTCTGTGATGATGTGAAACTCGCCCTCTCGCGAATACCACTACTGCCCTTGCACAATATGCTAAGTAAGCACCGGCAGCTCATCTCCCCCTCTCCCCGATATACTATATATAATGAAAGTAGCAGGCCTATCAACCCCCACGAGTATTTTCAGGCTAAAGATCTTATTTACTACGTAAAAATCGAAATTTTCCGTTTTCATCAAACTGAATGTAATTATAGCAGGGCTGTCCACCCCCCAAGCAAACAAAATCCTGACAAGGTCCAGTTTGATGAAAACGGAAAATTTCGATTTTTACGTAGTGAATAAGATCTTTAGCCTGAAAATACTCGGTGGGGGTTGATAGGTCTGCTACTTTCATTTCAAAGCTTTGAACATAATGTGTTGTCATAATCCCTTTTCCCGGATTGAATCGTACTGATATTGTATTTTAGTATTATACACTAGAGACTGATCCACCAACCAACGTTGTCTCTTTCATTGCAGGTGGTGTGCTCTGAGTGTAACCATGTGTCTGTGACCTATGAACCTTTCATGTATCTGTCTCTCCCCATTCCACATGCCATGGAGTTACAGATGTGTAAGTGTTCGGTGTAGCTCTATGTTACAGTCTTGTCTTTTGTTATGGGAGAGAGTTTCTTATGTTCCTGCTATATGTTACATGATTTTTGTCTTCTGTGTGATGTTGTTTATTAGCTGAAGAAGAGTTTTTGTTGCTATTGGAAGTTTACACATTTCCTGTATCGTTTTTATCCATATTATATAAAGACCACAGCCCTTGCAATCAACGCTTTATTGCAGTGGGAATGTTTGCATGCTTCTATGACCATGAGAGCTATGCCAGCTGGATAAAACTCCTGATAGGGTTATTCATGTTGGGCAGGTCAAGTCAGATGAGGCCAGGCGATTGACCGAAGGCCTGGTAGGAGGCGATAAGGTGGCAGCCCCATCACCTACCTTGGATACAGTAGGCTGATTACCTACTTGTCTGAAATAACCACATTTTAAAAACTCCCACGAAGCGTTCCAACTGCCATGCATGGCCAGGTATAGAGCTGGGAATGCTATAGATCCAAAGATTTCAGACAAGCAGGTGATCAGACTGATGGGTCCATAATCCTTGATTGGCATCTTGAGCCATGTACTTATCAGCGTTGACTTATTGCAGTCGCAAAGTTGATGAGCACATAAAGTTTAAATTTGTCAGTTGCCCTTGGCATAACATTTTAGGTCATATTAATGGCGGGACTTCCAAATTATTGTCCATCTCCGATAGGACTTGATCCCATTGGAAGCATCGGGATCAGAGCCATAAAACTCTTGCAAGTTCAAAGGAATAATCCTAAAGTTGCCGCCAGGATTCAAACCCATTACCATCTGCTCATGAAGCGAAAGCGTTAACGCACTATGCCAAAAGCATTTGATTTTATGCTACTGTTGTTTTGTCCAGGTGTGGTCTACATCTCCCAGTGTAAATCTCCTGTGCGTTATCTACTCAACATGATGAAGACCGAAAAGGTCGGTGCCTGTAAGAAGAAATTGAAGGAATTGGCTGGGGCACCTGGTGATGTGGTGATGGCGGAGGTCTTGGATTCGCACGTTTCACGTATTTTGGTATGTACTGATTGTATTAGTATGGTTATTGTATGTCCTTATTTCATTGGGGGATACCTGGTCATGTGATCATGGTGGAAGTATTGGATTCACACATTTTAGGAGGAAGGAGAATTTTTTGTACAGTTGGTGTGGCAGATAAGCACAGTGCTTGGGAGAAGACTGGAGCGTGCTTATCGCCGATGCATGCTGGGGGTTGAAATATCTCAAAATTCATGAATTATTTCCTTTGTAATAGAATTCAAGTGTAGTTTGTCACGTGCAAGTGTGTTTTGAGTGCGTGTGTGTAATGAGAAGATGGGTACAAATTAGAGAGAGGACTAGATAAGTCACTGGGAAAAGAGAGAGAAGGGGTTGGGATGGAGGAATGGAAAGGGTCGTAATTGACTGCATCTACCATCAGTGTAATATTTTATGTTTGATGATAAAACCTCTTATGCAGGCATTTTCTTGCAATCTTGGTTGTCCAGACATTGTAATTTTGTTAATTTATACAGCTGTGCCATGAATTGGAGGGGTACCAGTGGCGCAGAGGTACGGTTCTTGCCTCAGAAGCGAAAGGTACATGGTTCGATTCCCGGCAGCGTCGGTTATTTTTCTCCGTGAAACTCAGCTTTTTAGTTTAAGAATTTTATACTTTTGTTTTGGGGATGTCATGGATTTTTATTTAAAATCAGGATTTTGTTTGCTTTGGGGTTGGCAGGACTGTATCTGGTTGTGGGATAGAATTTATAAGTTTCTATTGAATGTTTGAGTCACTTATTGTTTGGTTTTATTTCCCCATCCATGTAGGATGACAACATCTTGCTGAAGTATGTGAACATGTTCAATCGTAAGATCTACGCCTTTGAAATGGTTCGGACATGGAGAAGGTTGAGGCCAGACAGTGATGATGACGGAATTCTCCTCAACAACGAAGACAGGAATGAGGACTCCATGCAGGATGACCTGTGCTTGGTGTCGACCTCAAGGGCCGAAGTCGGGACAGATCTCCTTCCGTATCGCACAGACAGCCAGCTATCCAATCAGAGCCTGGATTCCATCCATGTCAACACGCCCAGCAGTCGCGACACCATGGATCTCGGATTTTCTGACTCGGAAATGTGTGAAGACGTTAGTTTGTCATCACCACGGCAACGCATCAATCTGTCACCGTCTTACTTTGAGGAAGACGATGCTGCCAGCCATCGGGGCGATGATGACGATTTGTGTCAGTCGACGACCTCGGACACAAAATGCAACAGTCCATGGATCCATAAAGGTTTGACGTCTACCCTCTCCGCCAATGCTCATTGTCTTTCATGGCAGATTGTTCAGGAGAAAGACACGGACGATTGTGATGAGGAGACTGCTAGTACTGTCACCACAGTCATCGGGTCGTCGTCGTCGGTCAGTGGTGATGACTGTGTCGCTCCGTGTTCGTCCACTCGGTTCTGGGTGGATCGACCAGACTGTCAAAGCAATCAGAAAGAGGACAGCCTCGTTTTGAGTTCCATTGAAAACACGAGCATTGTGGATGATGAGGATGAGAATGGTGTTGTTGGGAGTTGTGATATTCATCAAGGGAAATCTCCATCAGAATTCACGGAGAATCCAAATGCTGACCAAAGCATGACCTTGGCTGCTGCTGCTTCCACCAGTTGTGGCGATGCGGACGATGGTGATGGTGTTGTCGGTGGTAGCTCGGGTGATAGGGACGGGGACTCTGATAGTTCCAGCAATAAAGACCCTGTTGTTACCAGACTGTGGCCCAGCCTGGAGCGGTATGTGGGAGAACCAGACCAGATGTGTGTATTGAGTCATCCCGCTGTGTCGGGGAGTCGTTTGGAGGAGAATCCAGGGTCGTATTTCATGCAGTCGCCTGGACTACACACTATGGAGTCTATATGTCACACAGGTAGTAAATGTTGTTGTTGTATGGTTATATAACTAGGGACACACCCAGGCCATATCATTGTACCATGGTACTGTTACTGTCAATCATTACCATTGTGGGTCTCTGTTTTCACTGAACGCTTCAACATTACAATCAATCTGTGGGTAGGGTCTCCTGTTTGTATTTATATTAACTATTGATTGATCATGTCATTTCTTGGCACTGTGTGACCATAATTGTGGCGAAGCGTCCTAAAAACAAACTAAAACAGAGAGAGAGAGAGAAACCTGAATGCAAGCATACTATAATATTATTCAGTGATGATAATTTTCCGCTGATTGGCGGAAATCCTCTTTTTTTCCTTTTTTTTCTCTTTTTTATCAGATAGGCTTGCATAGGGGCTGGAGAAGGGTGAGGGCTGTTTTCATGCATGTTTTGAGTTGACCAAAAATTTTCCTCTTTTTTGACAATTTTCTGTTATCATAGAGCTTATTGACATTAGTGCATATACTGTCAACAAGTATTTTTCTAATATTGTCATCGCGGGTTGGTGTGTTAATTGTTCCAAGTTGTCATGGCTTGTGGTGCCGATGCCTTTCACAGCATTACTTTATCATGTTATGCAGTCTAGCGTTCATTTGTCATCTCCTAAATCACAAGCTACTTTCTTAGAAGCAAAATTATTGATAACGGGTTTTTTTTTAGAATTTTTGTTTTTGCTCTTTGTTGTAATTGTTAAATGTGCAGGTCAGTCTTGTACTGCTATCACTTTGACAGTAGATGGTACCACATATGGCTGTCTCTGCTGCCTTGCGGAGGCACACAGGAGTGTGAAAGGCCAAGGGAGTAAACACTGACAGAACATCCGGAGGCAGTGGATAAGGAGCTGGCAGCCCCTGCAACTTTGTTGATTTTTAAAAACTTTTTTATAGTCCACATCTCCAATATGACTTGATTCCATCCTTACAATAGATATGTGATTATCAGTTTTATGAATACATCTGAAAGAAAAGCAAACAATGTCTTTATTGCTATCATCATCATCATCATGATCTGTTGCCAGACACCTTTGGGGCAGGAGAGGATCAGCCCATGAATGAAGATGCAGAGGCCAAATGTTTGACGGACAATTGGACTACGTTTGACCATGTGGACACTCTACCACCACCACCACCACCACCACCAGCCCCCGGAAAGGTCGAAGGTCAGACATTCTCCTCTCTTTGATTATCTGTTGTTGCTGTGACCGGTGGAGTTAGGTGTTGATTCTGTTGGGAACTGTAAGATGGACACAACATTTGTCTTTTTGGGACAATTACACATTTGTGTCTATCGCTATTTTAAAGTGACTAATAAGCTGCCTTATGCTGTAAACTCATCTCACACTTTTTAGGACATTTTCGATCATGGCCGAAATGTTGGACCGTGTCCACCGGTGCCAACTTTGACCAGAAGTGAAATCCTACTATGACTGCAGTCGGAGGCCAATACACAAATCTACTAAGTGTAACTATAATTGAGTTACTTCCCTAAGTTCAAAACATCAGTAGCAGGCTGTTGAATTTTTAAAAAGAAGTATTTGTCGTTTCCAATAAAAAAAACTATAATTGTTTGTGTTTACATTGACACACACAGTAAACTATATAATTCAATGAAAATGACGTGTCTCATTGATGTGACTCAAATTGTGGAGATATTAGTATTGCTATTACTATTACTACTATTAGAGAAAGAGTGCTGGTTCTTGGACTAGTTTTGGAAAAAGTGTCATTACGAGGCTTGATTTGGGCAGTTATATTAGATCATTTCTGCTAAAGCACATAAACTATTAAGGTAATAATCATCATCATTACGATTGTTATTCCATTCTCCAGAGCCTTCCTCCCTCCCACCATCAATGTGTGACCAGTGGAGGTCGTGTGCCATTTGCCTGGAAGATCTGCCCGTGTCACAGATGTTGATACACGTGTCATGCGATGGAGTCTTTTGTCAGAGTTGTCTCGATGTAAGTTGTGTGTAGTCCGCCTCCTGGCATATATGTAGTGTGTGTAAGCTTTATTTTTCCTCTTTGGAAGTGCGATTTTCATGTTGGTCAATCAGCGGAGACGTTTTGAGTGATTTACCGGATGTGTTGGAACTCTTTATCCGTACCTAGTGAATCATTGTCAACTGGAAGTTTGGAAAGTGATCTGTGATAGACCAGACTATGTCATATGATACTTTCTATCATAGAAATAAGGTTACGGTTTTTAATACTTTTTATTCTTATGTATAGTTATGTTTTTCATATGGGGTCCCAGTGGCGCTGAGGTGCGGTTCTCGCCTCTGAAGCAAACGGTACCGGGTTCGAAACCCGGCAGTGACACTGTCAGGTATTTTTCTCCTTGAAACTCGGTGAAAACCTATTAGCCACTCCCCTGATCCTATTCAGGTAGGTGGGATCAAGAACCTAGTCCTATCGGAGATGGACGAGAAACTCAGAGGTCTGTGCGCATGTTAAAGAACCCGTGGCCGTTTAAAATCGATAAGAGTAGGCTGAAAGGCCGCTGTCCAGGCAAAATTAAATCCTACCACGAAGGTCACAGTGGGTTGATCACCTGCTTGGCTTAGTACCTTGATCCAGAGAAATCCAGCTTCATTCTGCTGGCCCTACACTGGTAAAAGGGAACTGGGTAAGAAAGAAAAGAGAAATGTTTTTCATGTGTTTTAATTTTGTATAATTGACAGATGTCAGTAAAGCACACGGCAGATGTTTCATTCTTTTGTTGTCCGGTAAGTACAAGTATTGCTTTGAGTTGGTGGGGGAACGGAATCATTTTAATAGTGTTGCTACTTGGGGGTACAATGGTGTTGCTACTTGGGGCTGGGGGTCCAATGCTGTTGCTACTTGGGGCTGGCGGTACAATTACAATGCTGTTGCTACTTGGGGCTGGGGGTACAATGGTGTTGCTGCTTGGGGCAGGGGGTACAATGTCGATGGGAGAGAAAAGGTATATTGTGTAGATTAATTAAATTGTCTGCAAATGACTAAATGGGAAAGAGGAAATTCGTGTTGGGGTTTGTAAGAAATAAATAGATGTTTTATAACATGTAAAAACAACTTTCTTTCATTTCATCCTTGTTCATTGTGCCATTGCAAACAAAGTGGTGTACATGTACAATTTTATTTGATGTCATTCTTGTTCATTCTCCATTCCAAACCAAATGACTCGACCAATGATTGACGTCATCCCATGACTGTTTCCTGTCCATCCAGATCTGTCTCCATCCAGCCAATGTATGTGAGGATTTCATCCCGTTACCAACATCGGAGACGGCAAAGCTACAGGCCAGGTGAGTAGTTGAAAGGAATTATTGGTTACAAAAGTTATGTAGCTCTTGTAGTGGTTAATATACAAGTATCTTGTAGGTCCTGTAGTGGTTAATATACAAGTATCTTGTAGGTCCTGTAGTGTATCAGTTTGCTGCCATCTTGTAGTGTGGTGAATGTAATACTTGAATATTTCAGTTTTAGTTTTAATTTATTCAAATCCATCCATTGTTTATTAGCTGAGACACAGGATTTAGCATTTTGTAGTATAATCTGTTGGCAGGGAGGATTGATAGGAACCAATGACCGAGTGTCATCGGAATAGACATGATTGTCATCTGTACCTCCTTTCTTTCCTGGTTTGCCTTGTGAGGAAACCACACCTACCTACTTCGACCACCATAGGTCTAACCCTGGTGTTGTGTCAACACAGCATACATGCTTGAGAGGGCTGAGACTTACCAGCATCTCACCATGCGCACATACATCGAACGGTTAAGGATCTGGTTAATTCCCCTTGTTTTCGAAAATTATATCGGGGAATAACCAGAGATTTTGTCTGGAATGCCACCTCTTGCTATAACTGAGTTTCACTGTACACAAAAATGATTACCATTGTGCCATAATACTATTAATATACCAATGGGGATAGCGACTCGTTGAAAACACATTAATGATTTTTTTTAATTACCAGCCGTTCTACGACGAATGTACAGGTAAAATCGCGATCATGGGAGTGGATTATGAAAAATGGCAGTTTGGCCTAAGGCAGTTTAAAATATTGCACTTTCACGGCCGGACAAAAGATATGTCTTTAACAAAAGGTTATAAAAGGTAATAATTTGTGTCTTCCATAGAATGCTGACCATGTGTATGGCCTTTCGTCACCTGGTGATGGACAACACTGGCACGTCCAATCTCCACCTGGTGGGTCATCCCAAGGTCATTGAGATGTCCAGCATGATGGCTGGGGATGACCTGTATGTGATGGTGGACAGACTGATGGGTAGGCCTCACCTGACCTACTCTGTCTTACTGACTGATGGACAGGTAAGGGGCAATAACTACTGTCTACTTTATTATGTCCCTTTGACCATTTCATTATATTTATGTTCAGACAAAATACACGTGTCAAATAGGCGTGTGTTGTGTCAATTTGTCACAACTGTTGCTTGACCTCTTTGAACATCCACTGTAGTTTTATCCATTCCATTAAAATAATGTTCATTGTTTTATGCAAAGATCAAACTAAAATATATGTCTGTTTTCGCACTCTCCTGTCTTCCATACATATCTCTTTAAATGTTATCCGTTTTGGGTACGTTTTTTTTTGGATCAAATCCCATTAATACCACAGAGCAGTGTTGGGGCCCACCCCATGTTCACACAAGATACCCCAGTATAAATCCAGGCACCCCTGACCACCAAGCGTGGCTGAACACAGGGTTGGAAATCCCCTGGATCCAAAAATTTCAGACAAGCAGGTGAACAGTCTGTATCCTCTTCATTGACACCATTAGTAAACGCCGGGCAGTAAACATCCTAATCAAGGTCAATAAACAAATTATTAATGTAGCCGTTGTGGTCACCCCCTCAGCTCTGCAAGAACTGGGAGAATTTGTCACGTAGTGGTTTGGATATTGTAGTATGTGAGAAAACGCCCAATGTGGTAAATTCTCCCAGTTCTTACTTAGCTGAGGAGGTGACCACAAGGGCTACATTCATTTGTATATTGACCTTGATTATGATTTATACTGCCCAGTGTATTGCTCATGGTGTCAATAAAGAGTTTAGGACACAGTGGGC